>JADDON010000448.1:0-26093 GCA_017140175.1 Fusarium staphyleae
ACGTCGGCCGCGACCCCGAGGCCCCTCCCCACGGCGACCTTGATCTTGCGGCCCTCCTTCTTCTTCTTGTCAGCCTCGGGGTCGCGGCCGACGTCGCCCACGGCCTCGCCCTCGTCGGCGGCCTCGTCATCGTCGTCCTCGTGTTGTGCGGCAAAGGCCTCGTCGGCCTGTGCCTTGATGCCCTCGAGGTCGAGACGCATGCAGAAGGCGTCCTCGCCGTCGGCGTAGTACTTTGACTCGGTCTTTTCGTTCTTGAAGCCCAGTGTGTCTTCGTACAGGTGGCGCGCGGCGGCGTTGGAGACGCGGACGTGGAGGGAGACGTACTTGGCCTGGAAGGTCTCAACCATGGCGAGCTCTGGGAAATAAGTGATTAGCAATTGCCTGGGTTGGAGAGAGAGAGAGAGAGAGAGAGGTTTCGTACGGCTCTGGCGCATGAGCTTCTCGGCAATACCCAGCCGTCGGTGGGTGCGCATGACGCTCAGGCTGGTGATGTGGCCGTGGGGGATGCCATCCGAGGGCTCCTCCTCCATTTTGGCCAGGACATAGCCGACGATCTTGGGGTACTCATAGGGATCCTTCTTGGGGCGGGAGACGTCGACGGCGACGTAGCTAAGCTGGGGCCACGAGAGGGCGTGGTAGAGGTAGTACTTGAGAAAGTAGTTCTCGGGGAGGTTCTCGAGGTTGGCGTGCTGGATGAGGGGCAAGTCTGCGTTTGTGAGGAGGCGGATATCCATGATGGCGGCGGCGGTGTCGGGGAGTCTGCTAGATCAGAAGGCAAGGTAGCAAGTTAGGTAGTAGTCTAAGTTAGGTCGTTAAATGAGGCTCAACCCGATGCTTGAACCCACCAAGCCGGCCCTTTTTTGCGGTGTCGCACCCAATTATCAACCCCGCCGAAAAGGCACCTACATTACCCCCGCCATCGACGACAGGACGGAGGGTGAAGCGCTGGAGCTTGGGCTAGTTACCGCTACAGTTACAGCGGGTCAATCCACTGCGAGTCTCCAGAGCTCACTTCGCTTTCAGCGTCCACATGACCGCTCCCAAAAGAGGAAATTACCTTTCCAGCTCGTGGAAGCGCACCTCTCAAAGCCAGCACCAGGGGAACAATGCCCATATCATGCTGCTTCTTTATTGGCGCGCAAGCGGGAACTCGCGAGTGGGGGCCTTCTTCTTCTTTTTTTGCTTCACCTTCATGGTCGCGGGGGTTATCGTGAGGATTTGGCGGGGCGTCATGAGGAGGGAGAGAGAGAGGTATAAAGAGAGCGAGGCGCCTCTCTGTTGAACAATTCATCTTGGCTGTTGTTCTTCTTTGTTAATAGACGGTTTCTGGTTTTACTCGCTTCTGTTCATTTGCTTCTGTGTGACCTCCTTGATCTTCAACACTACTCCCCAATATCACAGCCATGGCTCTTCCTCTTGTCGGCAAGCTTGCCATTGTCACTGGCGCCTCGCGAGGTAACAACCCACGCCTGCTCTCTACTCGATTGACCCACGACCACTGACCCATTTCCAGGTATCGGCTTGGCCATCTCCCAGGCCCTCGCTGCCCGCGGCGCAAACCTCGTTCTCGCCTACACCTCTGCTGGCTCTGCCGCATCCACAGCCAGCCTCGCCGCCGAGCTGTCCTCAAAGCACTCCATCAAGGCCGTCCCCATCCAGGCTGACCTCGGCACCACCTCCGGCCCGGCCCACCTCATCTCCCAGGCCGCCGAGGCCTTCAGCCCGCTGCGCATCGACATCCTCGTCAACAACGCCGGCGTGGCCCTCAACGACAAGATCCCCGACATCAAGCCCCAAGACTTCACCGACAGCTACAAGGTCAACGTCCTGGGCCCCCTGCTGCTCGTCCAGGCCGCGCAGTCCTACCTGCCCAACGACCGTTCCGGTCGCATCATCAACCTCAGCAGCGTGAGCTCCAGCCTGGGCTTCGTCGGGCAGAGCGTCTACGGCGGCACAAAGGCGGCCGTCGAGGCCATGACCCGCACCTGGGCCCGCGAGCTGAGCGAGAACTGCACCGTCAACGCCGTCAACCCGGGCCCCGTGCGTTCCGAGATGTACTCGCGCAACTCGGACGAGTTCAAGCGCCTCATCAAGCCCTTTATCCAGAACGCGCCCCTCATGGCTGCCCGTGAGGGCATCGACGACCCCGAGGTTGTGGAGGAGGCCAAGACAGCTGGTGGCCGCGCGGGTGAGGCTACCGAGGTTGCCAATGTCATCGCCATGCTTGCTGGCCCTGAGAGTGCGTGGTGTACTGGTCAGGTCATCTGTGCCAACGGCGGCATGATTTTCGGTATGCAATAGACTGTTCGGTTCATCATAGAGCGAGAGGCGTTTGATCACGGATGGTTTCCATAGACAACTTTTTGATAGCAAAATGAAATATTGAACTGAACATTTTAATCCGTGTCATTAGTGTCCCTATAAGCATGTTTTGTGAGTTTCTTCGTAGATGAGAGTGTTATTATACGTAGTCGAAAGTTGAAATTGGTAGCTCATAGACAGAGACTTGCGGTATCAAATGCCCCGCCCATATTTGACGGGCGGTGACGCAAATTCTGCCAGCTTCACTCATCGTTCAACTCACTTACAAATCATCAACTCAACAAGTCCAACTGAGAGCAACTCGGAGTTCACTCATAACGATGGAGTCAAGACCCAGCGATACAGCAGATCCCTTCGAGGACGTTCTCAACCTCGAAGAGCGCTTCTACTCAGAAGGCTATGAGCAGGGCCTCAAGGACGGCGTTCAGGCGGGGCGCATCGAGGGACGCTCATTTGGCATGCAAAAGGGCTTTGAAAAGTTCCTCGAAAGCGGCCGGCTTGCGGGAAAAGCGATCGTCTGGGCAAACCGAATGCCTGCGAAGAATGAAGCCTCTTCATCCACAGAATCCTGCACGTTACCACCACTTTCGAGGAACTCGAGGCTGGAGAAGAACATAAACACCCTGTACGCTCTTGTAGAGCCTGATACGCTCTCGACGGAAAACTCGGATGACGCGGTCCAGGACTTTGACGACAGGATCAAGAGGGCACAGGGAAAAGCCAAGATCGTGGAGCGGATGGTAGGCGGAGGTGGCGGAAGAGAGGCGGCTGGAACGACAACACCATAGATCTGACGAACACTGAGGTTGGAGCGTGGGCTGGTCCTGGATAAGGAAAAATTATATTCAGGAGTTGGAACATCTTTTGGAAAAAGGAAATCATCTGCATTGTCAATGGAATTCTATACCCTCACTACCTCATAATTGTATACACAATATCTTCTCCTGCTCTACTTTATTTGAACGACCGGCAAGGATATCTGCAACTCGTTAGCGCACGCACTCTGCCGAGTCGTCGATCTCAAGATAACTTACCCCTCGCCGTAAGAAGTCTCCGCCACCTCATACTTGTGAACGTCCCACGCTCCCGATGACATGCTCGTGCCGCTGGGCAGCGGGGGCAAGCCGTCTACAAACACATCCTTGGTCGCAACTCCGGGCGCCGACTTCTCGAGGGCCTTTGCCAGCCCCGTCTCGGACTCCTGCTTGACGGCCACGAGCTGCTTCTCGCCGGCCTCGCCGATGAGGTCGACCTTTGGCGCCGCGGCGCTGCCGACGGTGAGCAGCTGGGCGAACTGCGACTGGTTGACGACGCTGAGCTGGGGGTAGTTGCGGCGCGAGTCGCGCTTCCAGTACGGGTTGTCGGCGATGTCGCCCGCCGGCAGCGTCACCGGGTCGTCGTACTCGAGGGGCGGGTTGGCGCCCGGTGGGGGGTTGCGGAAGTGAGGGTTGAGCGGCACGCCGTTGGACCGCTCAGGATCGATGGCCACGAGGCGGCGAAAGGCCTCCCAGATACCTGTCGACTGGACGGTTTGCTTCTGTGAGGCGGGAAACATGTACTTGTTAGCCGGATGGTTGTCTCTGCAAGAGGTGATACGGGCGACGGTGGTCGTCGGGAGGGCCATTGTGAGGCATTGAGCTCTCGAAATTGGTGCTCAGGCGTACCTTTGCGATGCTGACCAGGCCACCGGCAGCTTTAGCGGCGGCTTGAGACGACATGATGGGCAGAGGCGCTGGTAAAGGCGGTCGTTGAGGTTCAGGTGATGGAATCGTTTCCCCAAGTTGAAATGGCGTCGTGATTATTGGCCGGCTCTGGGACAATGTATTTAGCCGAGGCTATGCCGAAACCGAGCGAAGTTGGTTACCCTGTAGTTAGTTCCTTTTTTTCCGGGGTTTTCACAGCGACCGGTGCTGCTGAGCCGCAGATAGCATCTCACCATCACCATCACCACCAAGAAAAGAGCCAATTAATAGTGAGTGTCTGAAATACAACTCTTTCCAAGGGTTGAACTGTATTGACTTTGTGTTATTGACGGGGCATGACATTGAGTAATCCCATACCAGTCCAGCCTTAAGACTTATCATCATCTAATCAAGAGAGAAGCACAGAAGAGCCTTCACTATGTCCAGAGCCAGATAAGACTGTACCTCTTACTCCCGTTACCACTTTAGACTATCAGTACAGTCTATTATGTCCGATGGACCTGCTAAAACAAAGATGTCTGCACGCACCCAAATCAAACCCATGCTGCTCTCCATGTTATTTCCATTGCCATCCAGTTATATGTACCATGGTCTCTTTATACGTAGGCTCTCCCTCACTTGCTTGCCAGCTCTTCCACGAGCTCAGCTACTTTGTCGACAGTACCCTGCGGGCTACCTGCTTCGGCGACAAGCACCTTGCCGTCCTTGTCAATGACGAAGACACCGCGCTGCGTCCCCTTAGGAGTCTTCTTAAGACCGATGGCGCCAATCAGCGTTGCCTTGGGGTCGCACAGCAGCGGGTAGGGGAGCTTCTGCTTGTCCTTGAAAGTTGTGTTGGCCTTGGGTGAGTCGGAGCTCAGGCCGTAGATGGCGAGGCCACCTGCTGTGAGTGGCTCATATGAGTCGCGGAAGAAGCAGACTTGCTTGGTGCCTGAAACGAAAGGGTCAGAATAATGGTTTCGCACAGGGTCTGGACGCTGGAACTTACAGCCTGGAGTAGAGGCTTTGGGGTAGGTGAAGAGAACGACACCAGACTTGCTCTCGTCGACGAGCTTCTTCAGAGTTGTCTTGTCGCCCTCGTTTGTCTCAATCTCGCCTCCGAAGCCATCAAGGTCCACAACATCACCAACCTCGACCTTGTCCGTCTTGCTCTTGGCTTTTTTGGGCTCTTCAGTCTTGGTCTCCTCCTCCTCCGTCTCCTCGCCCTTCTTCTCCTCCTCCTTGGCGACCTCCTCCTTGGCGACCTCCTCTTGAGGCTCCTCGACCTTGTCCTCCTTCTGAGCAGCCTTAGCCGCGGCCTCCTTCACCTTTGCCGCAGCAGCCTTAGTAGCCTTTGCTGTTGTCTTTCTCTTGACGGGCGCGGGCGGCGGCGCAGCCGGGGCCTTGCGCTTGCGAAGCTCTACAGGCATGATAGCGGCTGTAGATGTAGAGTGGAAGTTTTGATACCGCGTTATGCGACAGCGATGCGCTGCGAATGGAGTTTGCGACAAGAGCAACGGGAGGGGGTGAGCTGCGTCTTGGAATTTCCGCACACGATTTCCTGTAAAGTGATACCGCAATGTATTTGATGCGCGTAAGGAAAAGAGGTGAGAAATGAAGGGGAAAGGGGTCAGAACAACAACGAGGTTGGGCGCTTGGGGGAAACGGGGAAGCCTGTCGTCGCAGTCGCATTTGGCATACGGAGAGCGCCTGCCCCCATGTCTTTACCTGTGACCAATCATCGCTCTGTGTGGCTGATCAAGCTCCCGGGAGCTTGGACCAGCGCTCTTCGGCAGCGGAAGGAGCACGGGCCATTCGCTTAGATAAGGCGATTGCGCAATTATAGGGGCAGGTATCGATAGTCGATGAAAGATGCATCAATTGAAGCGATGCAGCTAAACCCTACACGATCCGGCAGTTGTTGAACGGCTTGGCGTCCATCGTTTGTATTCACCTTGACAACTTCTTCCGAAACAAACACTCGAGCTCCATTTTCTTGGGCGAGATGGATCCTCGAGTAAGTCTCACTGCTCACATTATTCCGACCTCTAAATCATGTACTGATGCTTGGGGCTTTTTAGAAATTCATGGCCCCAGCGGCCGCCTTTACAATGGCCTGGGTGTTGTTTGCGTGAGTATAAAAATGGCGTGTTCTCCTGAGTGAAGGCATTCGCAGCATCTTAAATTCCGTGAGATATTATTTGACCATGACTACACAATGATGCGCTTTTATACCTCTAAACCGATTTCTGGATAAGTTTTATTGGTCATGGTTGTCATTTGTGAACATCGCGAAGAGATGGGATTTCAGTCACGCCACTATAAGACGACTGCCCTCGATATACATACATTCCCAACGTGTAATTTCTACGGAAAAGCCCCCAAGCACTGACTATGAGGAGGAATGCTGCAATTATCTCTCTTCGTTAACTCTTGTTTGTACCAAATATAGCGCCGAAGCTAATAAGAACCTCTACTTAGATATGCCCGTTCCTCCATTCACATTGCTCGAGACCAAGCAGTACGCCCATTACACCCTTGGATACTCTTCTTTCGCTAATATCTACCAAGAGGACATCAAGATTACCAGCAAACGGTGAACGCCAGCCAAGGCGTCGCAGCTCATGAGCTCAACCGCAGCATGGAATTAGCTACAGCATAACAGCATCGGCGCATGGGACCTTAATCGAGTTGTAGTTTTTAGTCACGCAAACAGACATCAAATGATTTCATGTCGTGTTTGATCTTTCAATGTCTAGTTGCTCAAACTGCGTCCCGTATTCAGGCAAACTCCTTGCACATGCTAGTGACTCGCCATGCCATAAGTCATCAGCCTTGCTCTGCTGCTCCTCCACTCCACTCAACACAAGATCGAAGTATATCTTGTAAAGCTCCTTGTACGAGCAAAAGAAAACCAGGCATACCGCCAAATTTGCGTTCGTGAACCAAAGTGTCTATAGCTACAGCCGATGAAGGGTATCTCAGCCTTGACCCCACCCCCTTTCCGTACGTTAACCCATGTATACAGCCCTTCTCCAAGTTCCCTTCTCCGTAAATATCTCCTTTTCATTTATTTCATGCACCCACCACCTATGGTTCCGTCCTTGAACCATCAATGAGATGCTGCGCTTCGGCCCTGGTCTTGTTCAGTTGTCTCATGACATACTCGTACGTCAACATGGTGACTGTTGCCGCTGGTACCGCACGCATCATGTTGGTTCCGAGTCCAGCGTAAAAGGCCCGCCAGCCTTCTTCCACAAGGATGATCTTGAATGTGTGGACAACGCCCTGGTACTTGGGCTTCGCGACCTCAGCACGCGGGACCCTGGGTCCTGTGCTTGTCACACCCATGCCCTGCACAAACTCCTCGCCAGCGACCGGGCGGCGCTGGGTCTGTAGTCGAGTCCGGATGACTTCATGGGGATAGGTCGCACTGCTGGCGAGGATCTTGGAGAGAATCGAGGCTGTTAGAATCCCCCAAACGTGAGCCTTCTCACCTTCAGCGGGTGCTTCACCCATACCCTGACCCGTGAACTTGGTTTTGAGGAACTCGTAAGTCGGAAACTGGACAGCAACATGTGATAAGCCAAGGAGTGCTGGTGTGAGGCCTGAATAAAAAGAAACCATGCCCTCCGAGGTGTACATCTTGCGGGCCGCATCGATTGTTGACCGGTAATGCCAGTCGTGAAGAGTCGGCCGTGTTGTGGGGGTGCTGCCTGTCTTGGGGTAATGGGAAGAGTGATCATGATTGTGGTGTTTGACGCTGCTCTGTGACATGAGCCGAGTTTTGATGACCCATATGGGGTTTGTGACGATTGTGCTGCTGGCGCCTGCTATTATCGACGACCAAAAGTTGATAACATGACTATTATCTATGCAATAGAATTAGCACCCCAACCACACCTCAAGTGGCATCGTGGCAACCTACCATAGTATTGCGCCATCCACACCTTGCTCTTGTTGTAGACAGTGAACCACACAGCCCATGTGGGCAGGTATCCCATGACAATAGGCCCTAGACCACGGTAGAGACCCCGAATGCCCTCCTCTCGCCATATGACCCTTGCTGAGCCAACCAGTCCATTGTACAGCTTGGGGTGGCCGACATGTCGTCCCTTATTGAGTGCGGCATAACCACCCTGTGCCTGCAGCTTGGTCTTGATGACATCGAGGGGACAGGTGACAACGCCAGAGGTGAAGCCGCCTATCGCACCGGATACAGCGTTGAACTGGGAGTCGGAGGCCTTGTAAGCCCATCGGTGCAACAAGGTCACCGGCGCGGAGTCGTGCATTGGAGCGTCGGAGGCGGTGGAGAAACCGTAGGAGGATGCAGCATAATCTGAAGTTGGCGACCGGGCGGTTTGTGAAGAGGCCTGGTCGTGAGATGACATACCAGTCGTCTCTTGTATAATTGTCTGATATTGGCCCGCCTACTGCCGCTCGTTCGCCGTAGAAATGGGGGGATTTGACTTGGGTGAGAGGCCGGATCTCTCAGTGACTAAGGGTCGTCACTCAACCCAAACAGTGTCGTAGATGAATCGTTGTTCTCGTGCTGAACCTCAAGCTTTCTCGACCGTCTCCTCTCCGACCGGGAGCAGACCCGCCGTCGTTGGCGGACGAGAGTGATGGCTTTTCGGGACTAGGGCCCGAGCACGGAAGCCGTCAACAGCACTCTTCAGGCCGTTGGTGGTTATTCGTAGCGGAGTATCGTGGTCCTCGTGATGCTCCCGATTGCCGATCCAATTCCGCCCCCAAGAAAGCACAAAGCCTTCCGGTTACGTCTGTGTGCTGTCCTCGTGCCGGTATAGGAGCCTCGCAGCCGGTACCAAGGTACTGCGGGGGAACGCTCCCACGCGCCGTGACCGACCGCTTCCCGCTCAGCGATTCGCGCCGGCCATTGACCTGGGGGTGAAAAAAAGGCGAGGAGCGCTATCGCCTGGGAACGGGAGGGAGTCGGCGGGAATGCACGCTGGGGGTGAGGGCGGAGAGATGGATGTCAAGATAGACAGCAATAGAAGTAAGTAGTAAAGAAAAAAGGCCAAGGAGAGTCGAGAGCAAGAGTGAAGAGAAGGACCAAGTTTCCGAGGGCGAAGCGGAGCGGAGGGTGGGTAGGGCGGACGATCAGTGACGGAGACGCTAATAAGACGCTGCAACTGGTCAACATGCGCTATATCGGTAACTGCAGGGACAGAGTCCAGGGCCTTTGCATCGGCCATGGGGCTCTGGAGCCTGCTGGAAGACCCATTATGTATCTTAATGTTACTGTACCAGCTTATTTCCCCAGCAAAACTCAATCAATCGAATTTCGAGCCGTTTCAGTCCAGGGTTTATCGTGGCCGTTTGTCTTTGTACCGTTGTAAGCCGACCCCGAGGCCGGCATTCGAAATGACGCAGCGTGTGCTAATCGACACTAGAAAAGACGGCATGCAACAGGCAGCAAGTTTCTGCAATTTCCCTGCGTGTGGTTATCATGTCAGGCATGTCAACTTTTACCCAGTGGTGGTTAATCGCCGAGACTGCAGTTGGCTGTAAGGGTCGGTATCTCTCCCGCCGGGACAAGGTCCAATCCGATATCGATCTCGTCTCCTTGGCGGCGTGGGATGACGATATCCCTATCACAAGCTTCCAAGGTTTTCTCGAGGTAGTACTCTGTACTTGACGCATTATCAGACCAGTGAAAATTCAAGCAATATCTATCTATAATCGCTCTATCCTTATTCTTGTTCTTGATCTTCATCCTTGAAATGAATCCTTGACCGTTCCCTTCCGAGTCCCCGGCTGCACACGGGACACCGGGGGAAGTGACCCCCACCTTGCCATCTCCGTGGCCGTCAGCCACAGACACGCCACAGTAAACGTAAACGCCGGAGCATTCTTGTCACGTGCTCATTCACCACTCACACACTTCCCACTTAGTCATCCTCCGGGGTCCGTCTGGCCGATTCCGAATCAGCCAGCGGATGACCCAGGAATGGTCATCAACCTCACGTGACGTCCCGAGCTCTCCCAGAAGTTTTGCAGTCACTCTCTCAGCCCATCCCCATTTCGCGCATTTCCCGACGACGACGACGACGACGAATCTTCCGCCCTCAATCCTCCCTGCCTCTCGCCGCAACAATGAAGTACTCGCTCGCCCCCTTCATCCTCCGCCGGCCGTGGCTCGCCCGATTCTTCAAGCCCGCTGCCTCGTGGTACGTCAACGCCGCCGGCTACCGCCAGATGGGTCTGAGGTACGCGAATATTCCCTTGCCACCGGCTACGACTCCGAACGCATATGGGGGTCAATTGGCCTGCTCATGATGGATTCGACTCGAACATGTACAGTTCCTTGCTGACTGCGGGCTTCAATTGGTTGAAAACAGATACGATGATCTTCTCGAGGAGGAGAATGAGAGTGCCCAGACGGCCCTCAAGCGCCTCTCCAACCGCGAGTCCTACGAGCGTATTTACCGCATCCGACGTGCTGTCCAGTGCAGTTACCAGCACAAGCTCCTCCCCGAGGACCAGTGGACCACCTCCGCCCAGGTACGATAGCCCCTCGGCAATTGGGACGAAAACGATCCCGAGATATCAGGAAACAGTGGCTAACCCGCCAACGCAATTATAGGACGTCCCTTACCTCCAGCCTCTTATCGAGGAGGTCAACAGCGAGAAGGCCGAGAAGGACGAGCTTGACTCTATCGCCGTTGTCCGCAAGCACTAAACACCTCGGGGTCGGTAAAGGGAAAGGAGAAGGAAATGTGTATAGCACATGGATGTTGGTCGAGAGAGAGGCGAATCCAGTGCCACCTATGGAAGCTGGTGGCAATCCCCTCAACGGACTAGACAGTTCCCGTGTATCTTATGTATAGACGTCGTCTGACTTGACTCAGTTTGCACAGTTGCCCCCGTTTCTCTTTGTAACTTATTGTCGTCTTTTTTCAATTACTACTATCTCATGGACATTTTTGTAGTTTACAATGTACTATCTGGTCCAAGCCCCGTCAGGAGCTTGTCTTCAGGCAGCCCTTGTGTCGCCGTCTGAGAAGCTCTAGTATAACGAGCCTGAATGCCCGCTGCCCAGGGCCCTCAAAATCTTACATGGGATCCTGTAGTTCACTGGCTGATCAGCCCTCCCTAAGGCTTCATTTCACCAGACACCTTCCCTTCCCAAGTTTGAACCCTAGGAGCCCTCCCTCGACGCCATACGCCGAGCATCAGACTGGATGTGGGATATCTGAGAACATCAAGTCATTCCTTTTCCGTCACCCCCAGCAGCCGACTCCGTCCCAATCCTAGTGTTCTCCTCATCCAAGTACGGCCGTCAAGGTCGTGTTAAATCGTGTCTGCCTCTTTCATGGCCCACTGGCTAGGCCGAAAGGCTTTAGTGAGTGTCATAGTTCAAGGGTAACGCGAATGTAACCCCTTTACATCCGCTGGTAGAACAGGAGATACGCGACCTTGTTGTCCTTGATGTTGTCCTTGACCGGCTTCGCCTTGGCACTGCCGTTGCTAGTACCATTGGCGACGCTGCTCCATTTCTTGGCTCCTCCAGCGGAAGCTGTCACCTTGTTCCAGCCGTCCTCATCTCCGGCGTCCTCGTCCATCATGGCACCGAACCGGCTACCCGGGGCACCAGGGGTAGGAGCGTCCCTGTGAATGTTTTTCACATCCTCCTCTTCGCCACCCTCGGCGACATCTTCGCTTCGCACCCTTCGAATGACTGTATCATCGATACGAATCCATTCTCGACCCTCCTGTCGGCGTACATCAACTGTATAATGTCCACCACTGGCATTCTTACCGTGGTGGTAAACCACGCTGATCAGCTTGTACTTGGGCATCGCTCCGTCGCTGTAAGTCTGGCGTTTCTGCCGAGACAAGGCCTCGCGAGGAATCTCGAGCTCCAAGGGGTAACCAATCTTCTTCCAAATCTTGACTGTTCCATTACCCTCCGCATCAAACTGGAACCGCTTGAGGTGCAGGATGAGGACAGGAGGAAGCGACTCAATAAAGACCTGCTTGGTCGCTGTCACATCCTTACCACGGGGCGAGTTGAAATCGCCCTGAAGGCGCTCGGGGCGAGTAAGGCCCCTCAGAGCATCAACCACATTACGCACATCCGGTGACCCAATATCCAGCTGCAGAGGCTGGTAAGGTTCAGTAGTGATGGAGTCCTTCAGTCCGGGCACGCGGAACTCGGATCGCAGCAAGCCGCCAAAGATCTTGGAGATGGGGCTTGACGAGTTGGAGCCAGACGATCGAGTCACTGCCGCCTTTTGTTTGCGACCAACCTCAAGCCAGTCGTCTGAAGTACCAGTCGCTCCCTGGGAAGAACCAGGTCTCCCGCCCTCAGACTGATCGGGCAAGGAGGAGTTGTTTAGGACTGAGGTACACTCATCGTCCAAGGACTGAAGCAAAAAGCCCAGGAACTCTTCTGCGTCTTGCTGGTGGCCTCGCTGGAGATCGAATTAGTGGCAAACTCGTAGCGTGGAAAGAATGAAACATACCCTCATGCTTGCAAACCGAGGAAGCTGTCTTATTGCCTCATATACAAACTCGGGCGTGAAGGGCTCGCCGTAACGCTCCAGCTCTTCGTTCTTCAATGCGCGCCGTAGGGAATCGACAGCGGCAGCAGACTTGATGGTCTTAAACTCATGCATGAACATGATCCTGCATTCGATTAGTCCACGTATCTTCGACTGCCAATTTGTATCAAACTTACATGGCGTCAATGAGAGGAGTGTCGCTCTTGAAGCTATGGACAGCGCGCTTGCTGATCTGGCTCAAGAAATCATAAAAGGGAATGCAAAACATCAAAACTTGCAACACCTATGGTGGTCAGAAGAAGTTCAAAACGGAAGGGATTTAGACTCACTGAGTTCATGTAGCACATGTTACCAGTGTTGATTAAGCCGCGAGGCTCAAGAAACGAAAATTGATCACCAAGACCAACATGGAAAGAATGAATAGCCTCGGCAACAGAACTGGCATTGGACTTGGAAAAGCCACTGGCGGAACCGTTGGGGCCTCCAACAACACCATCTGCACCGTGACCATTGACTGCAGTGCCGTCAGGAGCAGAACCATTGATGCCACTGGCGTTTCCGGGAGCTCGAGAAGCAGGTTTCGAGAAAAGCTTAGCCCAACTCGAGGGTGGCAGCTTTACAGGAGCAACAGGTTCCGCGGCGTTAGACTCAGATTCAGTGGGCTTGTCAGAGGCATCGGCAGAAGTCGCATCTTGGGTAGCGGTCTCGGCCACCACCTCACCGTTCAACGGCTTTTCAGCACGTGCAGGCTTGGCATCTTTAGCCCCGGATTTAGGTAGAGAAGGAAGAGCAGGAGCAGGAGCAGCTGCAGAGCGCGTGGCGGGTCTGCTAGGCGTGGTGGAGGCAGCACTGGTCACCGTATTGGTGCGAGATCGCTGCTGAGAGCCGGAGGAGGCGGGGACCGCGGGAGCAAGTTCTTCGGGGAGCTGGCGAGGTGTCGCAGCGGCCTCAGAGGGGGCCGCGGAGGTAGTGGGAGTCTGAGTAGCAACAGAGGATTCCTTCGACATTTCGAGGGCGGCGTTGTGCCCTGCTTGCTCCGCTGCGGCTTCGTGCTGCTCGACTGGCAGGGAGACAGCCTGGCTGTCGGCGTTCAAAGGCTTCCTCCGTCGTCTGGATTTCGTACTTTTGGCGGGGAATTCGGTACCGGGGTGGGACAACCAGGGTAGCTAGCAAGATATTAGTTAAGACCGGAGAATGGTACAAGTGGCATGGCTTACCGGAGCGCGGAAAGGTTCTTTCACCTTGGGAGCAGGCGAAGGTTCCCGCGCCGGAACAACGGGAGGCGCTGACTCTGTCGTTTGCGGGGTTGGAGGAGTCGAAGGAGGAATCATCTGCGACGAGTGGGTGGAAGAAGGAGTCTGAGACGGGAGCGGAGCCGACACAGATGGAGGCTGGTAGGGTGTTGATAACGCAGGTGACTGCTGTTGAGGCGGTCGAGGATAGCTAGGAGGCACGCTCACGCCAACCATGGGAATGTACGGCTGGTGCATAGAGGGTGGCGATCGAGCGTAGTTATGGTAGGGCATGTAGCCAGGCGAGGGCATACCGCCGTTCTGGTATTGTCCGTTCTGATATTGCGCATTCTGATACTGTCCGTTCTGGTACTGCCCATTCTGGTACTGTACAGCCTGATACTGTCCGTTCTGATACTGCTGTGGCATACCATAATACGGCTGGGGCCCACCATAGGGCATGTAGTTGGCATACTGGATGGGATTCATATGCTGGTGGTGCTGGTGATACTGAGGGACATAGGGAGGCGGCTGCCTCCTCCGAGGCCCCCCCGGACCGCCGACCATATCCACGCCTGGAACTCCACCAGCTCCTCCCTGTATATTCTGCCCAGCCGGCAGATGGCGGTTACTCATCGTGCCGGCTTGGGGATTGAACGATGACGGGAGCCGCCCAGTTCGTGCGACGCCCGTAGCCACGTCGTGGTCGAATCTCGGAATCGGTTGCTTCAAGGCGTTTGAAGCTTGCGTGTTCGGGTGCTGAGGAAACAGGGCGCGTGGCGAGCTGCGCGACGCGACACCGGTAGCGTCTTGGTCAAAGGACGATATAGCGGCGCTCGAGGGGACAAAAGGCGACTGCTCCGATAGAGGAGAGTCGTCGAGGCCGCACAAAGAAGGCGGCAGAGGAAAAGAGGAACGGGTCAAAGAAGCGCAGTCACTCCAGGAAGTGGCCGAGCAAATAGACACAACTCGAGAGGGAGAGCCGCGTCAGGGGAGACGAGGATGGCTTCGAGGCTGGCACGCAAATCGAAAGCAGAGGCCAAAAATGCCCAGGCCCTGACTGAGGTCAACTAAAACCTGGGAGAGGCGGCAAAAGTTGGTGTTGGATGAGTCAGCAACGGTATTCGCGCTTGATTTGACTTGACCAAAATGTGAACTGTGCTCCACTTATCCGCTCTTGAGCCGCGGGATACGTACTCTTAGCTCAGGAAAGACTCTTGATTCTACGTCCAAGTAAGTATAAGAAGAGGTTTGCAGCTTGATCTTGAACAACTTGACTTTCAAATTAGCCAAGGACTTTGTTTGCCATATGTTCCAAGTACTTAATTACACGAGACCCATCTTTATGTGACCCCTTGACGCCTCGACTCCTATAACCAGTGTACAATGAACCTCTCTTACGGAGTAGTTCGTACTCTCACTCTCACCTTTACCCAACCTCCTCATCTCTAAACAGCCATCTGCCGCCCGGCCGCATAGCCTCTCGATGCCTGTCCTGGACCGTCTGCTTCTCCCGTTTGGCAGCCTCAGCCCTCTCCGCCTCCAGCTCCTGTGTGTTTGGAAAATCCGCATTCCAGAAACCGGGAGGGCTTCGCATCCTTGAGTAATGATATCGATGTTTGCCGTACTTATTTGCGAGCTCTTGGGTCTTGGCTTCGACCCATAACTCGTCTTTTTCCACCCTGTCCATCGTCGAAAGCCGATACGCAAAGTCGCCCATGTACTCCTCGAGCAACTTCTGCTCCTCTTGTCGCTGCGCTGCTGTCAGAGGTGGATTTGGGCGCTGCGAGATGGCGAGAGCTCGAAAATGCTTGCCACAACAGTGCATATCTGTGCAGCCTTGCATACGTGCCCTCTCATCCCTGTCTCTGATAACATCTGAGAAGGCAAAATCGTGTCCGTCATTCGCTTGTGGATTCACCTTGAAATCGTCTGGGCGTAATTCCGCCACCGGTTTATTGCGCAGCGATGATGTTGATTCCTTCTTAGAGGCCAACGGAGATCGTGCGTCTTGTGGGGTGAATTTGGAGCTGACAGCGCTTGCTCGACCAGGTATAATCGTTTGCTGAGCAGCAGTCCTGTCTCTAAACTGTCTCTCTTGTTCAAAGGGAAGTATGCGCCGCCCTGGAATACCGAGGTCATCCGAGAAAACACTGGGTTTTGCTGGCGCTCGAGGGGTCAGACGAGTAACGGACTCGTTCTCCTGGGCAGCTGGGCTGTTCAACAGTACGTCCAGTCTCCCCTTTGGAGCCAAATCCGTACCACTGCCATCCCGCCTGTAGGCTTCTCCATCCTCAGCTAGGGTCGATATACCACGGCTCAAGCCCTTCCTCAGAGGCGTGACCGGCTTATCCCCACCTGAACGCACGATCCTCCGGTTGACACTGAGTGGCGTGAGAGCTGATGTCCGCTCCATAGGCCGAGCTGTTTGTGGCTCAGGATCTGGCCTTACGAATAGGGATTTGGGTGTTGTCGCTGCCGCGAAAGCTTCACTGTGTATCTGGTCTCGCCATCGCGACTCCTCCAGCTCCCTGCGTTTCCTCGGTGTCAACAGTCTCTGTGCGACGTCCCCGAGATCTACACTTTCCTGTGGCACAAGAACAGCGGGCCCAATAGCCTGAACAGGGCTTGAGCTGTCGTTTAGCTCTGTTTTTACTTTCTGCAGAGGTGACTCGTTGGAATCAGCATCGTCCCGTTTTCGCTTCCGCACAACTCTCTCCGAGATCACGACGGGTGGGTCAGACGTTGGCTCTTCCTTAATTTCAACCTCGCTGACTTCCTCCTGGGCCGGTAATTCAGGTAGCTCGTCTTCCTGTCTTGACTCTCCGCTCTGCGTTGAGTCTGAGTGAGGATTGGCGGCAGTGGTATCGGCAAGCGGAGGAGGGTCTTCTGGGCTAAGCGACGCAGCAGCCAGAGGAGGCAACTCTAGGTCAGCTTGCTCGAGTGCCGCCTCAGACGTGAAGCTGGTGGTTGGACTGGGCTTGTCTTGAACAGTCTTGCTCGTTGGAAGTGTCGTCGCCCGGGCACTTCTGTTCTGGCGATCTGTGATGCTGATGCCGCGCTCCTCTTCGGCCGCCTTGATCCTCCTTTCCAGCAACATGGCGTGGTTTACCCATTGGTCGCGTTCCTCTTTCCTTTTCCGAAGCGCATCCTTCGCCTTTCTAAAGTTGTGAGAGAGCGCGTTAAACTTGAGGCTCACCCTGGCACACTCAGCCTTCCAATCTGGCTCGCTGCTCGATGAGCTGCTCCTTGATGGCTTAGGCTGCGCGTCTACAGGCGAGGGCTCTGGAGAAACCACGTTTCCCTGGGTCTTGCCCTTAGCCTGCTGCAATTGCTCCCTCAAGCGAGTGTTTTCAGCAGCCAAGTCGGCAACTTTTGACGCGTGATCATCTCTCTGTTGAAGAGCCTCATCAAGCTCCTGCTTTGTCAATTCAAGATCTGGAGCGTGTAAGCAGTCTTGAAGCTGGTCACAATGGTGATGTAATACCGTACCTGATGTAATCTGTTGATCAACGAGGTCGCAAGCACTCGCGATAGCATCAAATAGAGCCGGACGGCCGCTAACAAACCAGCTCGTCATGTCTCCTTCACATATGAAATTCGACGATCATGTCTCGTGAAATTGACTTGTACGGTGCATGTAACGGCGTGAGCCGTGGGCGTGATACAAGTTGAACGCGTCTCCACATCCGGACGCGGCGATCTCTCGAGTGGAGACAGCGCGCCGCCGCCGGAGTCTGGTGCAATGCACGTGATCAGCATATATCATGAGCATCTGAACTCCTATAACTTACTCCGTACATGTCTTTAGATGATAAATAATGGAAATTAATGTGATTTTCAAATGGGCTATTTTGTCTTTTCTGTTCAGCTAAATACCCTAGTCAAGTTCAAACCAACACTGAGAGAGTACATCTGCTGCCTCAATGTTGGCCGATGCCGCTATCCAAACGGCTGTGTGTAATGGTCTGATATGCGATACTATACAATGTTACAATGATTATTCGAGGCTCATATCTATGGCATCTTGTCCATAGTCACGATCTTTCATGAGTGCCCAGCACTTTCGCATACCCGTGCCTATAGATTCTGCATCAACAGCCTCACTCGATGCCCACCTGTATCGACCATTGGCAAGCGTCTCAGGATCTGCTAGACATTTGTCTTCCTCGTTGAGGGTAAATAAATGGACGTGCATGGTGAGCTTCAGATGAGAAAAGAGCCAGGGTACACTACCCAAGGGGCCAACATACTTCGGCCCCTCGGCCCCTGACGACTTGCCTCCGTGGTCGCTCACCAATTTCGAGATATACCCAAGTGCTTTCAATCGCCGCTTAGCAGCTGTGCTGACTTCTGTCGCGTCTTGTATGATATAGCTTGGGAACTCCCACAAACCAGCCAACAGTCCCTTTTCCGGCCGTTTGTGGATCAGGTATTGTCCATCGCTGCGGCGGATGATGCAAACTAACGTCTCCTCTGCCCTTACGGCCTTCTTGATAACCTTTAAAGGAAACTTTCGAGCATGGTCAATGATTGTCTCTGTGTTGCGGGCACAGAGAGCTGGCTTGGTCTTTTCCGGAGACATCTTTCCATCCGCAGGACCTTTGAAAGCAAAGGCCGATAGCGTCAACTGTTTACTTGATTTGGCTGGAATTCCATTCGTCTTGACTCTTTGCGTCGGCTCAGGAGGTTGTACATCATTCTCCTTCGTCCCCAGGCTCGCAATTTCTTCAAAAGGCTCGCAGAGATCACACAAGTCTTCAATGTCGTCAACCCTGGCATCCCGGTCGGTGCTCAAGGCCAAGACTTTCCCTTCTGCGTAAGCTCGACAAGTCGAGCTGATAGGACATTCGGTGCAATTTGGTTTTGGTACGCAAACCGTACTGCCGAGTTCCATGAGGGCCTGGCCCCATCGCCCCGGCCTATCGCTCATCTCGACCTCATCGGTGTGCTGGGCGTCTGCCCCGTCCCGGGCTATAGCTTTAACGAGACTGTCAGCAGCAGCCCATAGGGCGTCGATGATGACCTTGCTCGTCTTGACATTCCCGAAGAGCCCAAGCTGTCTGCTCAAGACTCGCAGGACATTCCCGTCAACCATTGGGGCAGCCCGTCCGTACACAATCGCTGAAATGGCACCGGCCGTGTATCTGCCGACACCAGGCACTTTGGCCTCGAGTTCTCGAGTGCAGGCCGGCAGCAGTCCCCTCATGGCGGTATCTTTGACGACGAGCTTTGCGGCTTCGTGAATCCTTGTCGCCCTGCTGTAGTAACCCAGACCGCGCCAAGCGCTCAGGACATCATCAGCGCTCGCAGCTGCTAGGTTGTGGATGGTCGGCCATTTTGCCATCCACCTGTTCCAGTAGTCTATCACCACAGCGACTCGAGTTTGCTGCAGCATGATCTCACTGATCCAGACCTCGTACGCACGTCGCTCCAGGACGCTGCGTAGATCATCGGGCTCTGCGTGATCCTTTGGATCGACCCACGCTTTGCGCCATGGCATGGATCGCTTGGTACTGACACCATCAAACCAGTCGAGGAGAGCCTGGCGAGCTAAAGCTTCGTCCAGTAGAAGTGGTCGATGGTAGAAAAGGGTATGCCTTCGCGTTGGAGGTACACATGGTGTTCGATTTACTGTGCCGATAGAACTAAACAAACGCTCATGAAGCTTTATGTTTTCATTTTTGCTCCTTGAGAGCTGCGTTTTCCGTCGTTTTGGAGCTGGGCCTGTTGTGTCGTTCTCTGAAGTCGCGTCGTTCTCAGACGCGTCATGATCTTCCTGTCGATGCACAGCACGACGCTTTACCACGCTCTTTTGTGGTGTTCTTGACGACTCATCGCCATCAAGCAATTGCGAAGAGATTCTTTGCGAGGCATTGGCTGCGCTTGATCGCGTTGTTCGAGACCTTGTCGCGGTCTTCATACTGCCAATGATGGCTTGTGCTCGGGATAGTAAAGGAGCGTGTAGTTCAATAATCTGCGTGGACCATTCGTTGGTTTGTTGACCTCAGAAATAGCGGATGGGCAGTAATATTACGAATGATATCAAGAATAACGATATAACTAAAGAATGGGATTTTGTGAAGTGTAGATATAAAACTGGAATGAATATTTGAAAGGTGAAGAAGGCCTAAGATTGCTAGCAATTAGCGCGTGATGGGCTTGTCAGGCGCTGAGACAACAGGGCATGACGGCTTGAGCTCAGGCCTTGGAGTAGATAGGCTCCTTTGCATTGCTCATGAGATAAGCATATCTATCTAAGATAGTCCAAGTTATTTGAAGCGCATTGTTTTCTGGTGTGAAAGCAGAAGATGCATTGATAATAAGTGTGTAAAGATTTTCACCCAGGTTCAGCTAGATGATGTTGTACGCCATTCTTGTCTCATGAGGATGTGACTACTATATCTATCTACAGTTGTGAGATAAAGTATCGACACACTCCACACCACCACCAACTATGATTTATGTCGATATTTTATCTCACCTACTGTAGGCATCTTTCATTGCCGGGTGGACTTGGAAGGGACAGGCGACTGTCACGCCTTGGCGCTGGTGAAGGGTTTAGAAAAAGGAGAATATCGCAGAATTGATTGCGTTCACATCCAAGAGGACATCATGGACCCTTGGACCAAAGATCGGGACTTTGGGGTGTTTGATGCCCTCGAAAATGAACGTGAACATCTCAGCGCTGGGTATAGCACATATGTTTATACATATCGAGTCGTGTAGAGTGTCTTCAGACCCGTCCACTTGTCATGTCGAGACAGACGAGTCAAGAACGTAAGAATCACCGGTCTTCATCCCTTCCCGGCCAAAGGACCTTTTTGCGAATCACCGCAGATATCTGAGCATATAGAACAACAAACCACAGAGCCACGAGACATATCGTCATGGCACTCGATACCCACTGGATCGCTGGGCTGTCCAGCTGCTCTCCTATAAGGGCTGTAGCAAGAGTGAAGCCGACATTTGGGAACACAAAGGCCCACCAGGCCATGCTATAGCGCAGGTTCCACTTGATAGCCGAAGCAAGAACGGCAAGTAGGCTGAATGCGAAGAACCAGAAGGCTATGCACCAGATCCAGATGGCGATCCAGAGGGCCATGATTTGCAGGACTTGCGGTGCCATGGGGTATTTTGCGAAGTATCCATACCCTTCGGGGATTGATCTAGCCATACCGATAATAGCCACAGAGGTATATCCTGCAGGGCCGACGGCGATAAACATGCCAGGCCGCATAGCTGGAGCGGGTAGCCCGTCTTGCATCAGCCGGCCGAGGTACAGCGGATAGACGAGCGACGCCACGATCCAACCAAGACCTTGGTAAGTGACGCCGGCAACCAGAATAGGCATGCGATGCTCGGGGCTCTGAGAGGGCATGATTGCAGAAGCCAAAGTGCCTGTGAGCATGGCGGGAAAGATGGGCAGGATCCAGGCCGGAGTCATGGAGTGGATGGGCAGATGCGCGCCGTTGAAGAGAAGGAAGAACTGAACAATGGCCGAGAGTGTCGAGACGGCAGTGTAGAGCCAGAAACACACCCGCAACGCAGCAGCCAGCCAAGAACCCGCGGAGGGCAGGCCGTACGCTGCCGTGTTTGCCAGGATGGTCGCGACGCTGAGCAGAGAACACGGGAAGAAGAGGCTCTCCGTCGGATGCATCAGGCTATTCTTGAGCGCAGAGGCTGTCGTCGAGAAGCGGACAGTGAGGCCGATGACGATGACGATGAAGATAACCAGAGTAAGAAGGAAAAAGATCTTGCCGAGGACCTGGAGGCCGTTGAACTGGTTGGGCGTGCTGTGTAGCAGCAGCGCGATACCGCCTGTGCTCATGACAAAGGTGAACCAGGCCCACGTGAGATGTTTGATGCGCTCGCGGATGAAGACCTGGGATAGAGAATCAGAGGATCTCAGGCGTTGATCGGCGGCTCGAGTATGTCCCTCTTCCCAATTGTCCTTTTTGACGTTTTCGGCGTGGGCGAGCGAGGACCAGAAGCCTACGTGGCCTGCGAATGCCAGCATCTCGTAGGGTCAAGTTGAGATGTCAATTGGAGTGGGATAACGGCATATTTTTGTTGCAATTAGACGCCATGCCTATGATTCAGGCCGATGAGATGGGAAGACTCGGTCAGTTTCATCTGACGGTAGGTGTTGATCAGGTTGAAGTGGAAAATTGACCCGCGGAACTTGGTGGGACTGGGTGGTTAGGTCATCCGTCACCAAATCATACAGGGTCTCTACTATGACACTCATAAATTGCACAAGCTGAGATGAGCTCAATGAATCCTGATTAATACTAGATAGGTTTGATATCCAAGATATAAAAAGTAAGGTATATATATGTACTGGCTCTTTTTGTGACTGAAAATAATCCAACGGGAAGAGATAATGCCTGTTCTATTTTGCCCCATGTCTAAGCCACGATCGAGTTTTCGCTCAAGAAGTTTGGAATTTGTCTCCAAATCAAGTCATTGAACTCGTCTTCAGAGATGTATTCCTTGGTGTTTATATTCAAAGCCCAGTCATGGGCCCAGGTGCTCTCGATGTGTGTGCGGGCACCGGCCAACAGACCATCTCGGCTCATGATAACTCGTTCGCCTGTACCCCAGACGGCTATACGGATCCCCAGTCAGCTTACGGACAATATGAGCATGAAAAATCAGTGGAAGCACTTACCGTGTGAGCCGATAAACTTGGCGAGCGTGCTGGCGCTTGCAGCAAGTGAAAATGTTCCGGCACACTCCTCCTTGATAGCGCCGTCTCCTCCGTGAGGCCCGTGAACCCGTTTCTCTGATAGGGGATGAACAGGGTCTTGGCCAGTGTTCTTGCTCTCCTGGACGATGCGGTCGTTGGTGTGTTCGCTGGCTGCGGTCTTGTAGAGCTTCACATTGAGACCGTCAAAGATGTTCTTCTCAAGAAACTCGAGGTAGGGCACCCCGGTGACGTTGGTGACCACGTAGCTCAGCAGCAGGGGCCCGTAGTTGGAATAAGCCTCGTAGTCTCCGGGTGTAAAGTCGAGCGTCTGGCCGACCATGTACTCGATGACATCCCGAACTGTTGCGGCCTTGCTGCCATTTGTCGGCAGCCTGTACGCAATCTCGCGGAACATGAAGGTGACATCTCCAGACATGCCTCGGTCATATCCTGCGGTGTGGTCAAGCAGGTGCTGGATCGTGATGTTCTTGGCTCGAGAGTCAGTAGGAGTATAGCCGAGCAGGTCGTAAACGGGCGCCGAGAAGTTGAGCAGGCTGCGGTTGACAAGCAAGTCTATGGCCGCATGCAGAAACACCTTGCTCACACTGGCGAGGAGGAAGATGTCATCGGGCTCGACTATGGCTCGGTCGTCCTCGGCCCAGGTATAGCTGCGCTCTGTGATGGTCTCTCCCTGGCTTGCAACCGCCACCTGAGCCTGACGGACTCCATTCTTCTCCATGAAGTTTCGCATGATGCTGTCAAGCTCCTTTTCCGCAGCTTGGTCGTCTTTGAAGCCTGATACCTCACCTCTCACATTCCACTGTCGGGGCTTGGGAGTGAGGAGCTCTGCAAAGACAGCTGTGAAGCGCTCGTTGGAGCTGGATCCGCCGCCTTGAATATCGATGGGATAGAGACCCTTCGCCTCCTCGGCCTCGATTCTCTCGCTCAGTTCAGCCTTTGTCACGCCCACTGCGTGCGACCACTTTCCGACGGTCGTATCAACAAAGAGTGGGGTGATGATATGGTCTTCAGAAAGAAACAGCTTCGATGGCCGCCAGAAACGTTTCGATGTTTCCACCTCGAAAATAGCGTCGAAATCGATACCAAAGGTGGGTGTGGTGTAGTGGATGGTCATCTGTTCGTTTCCGATATTCTCATAACCAAGGATGCAGTATCGACGATCGTTGGGCGTTCCATACATTTCAAACCCTTTGATGGCCACAGGCACGCTGCCAGTCGAGTTGACAAAGGCCAGGGGGTTCTTCAGGTCGCAAGACTGAAACCAGGTGGTAACGTTGATCCTCTCCACCACACCCGCAAAGGTGGCACTGCCTGCTGGTCCAGTGGCAGAGACATGGGTCGACACGTAGCCCTTGGCCTTCCAACTCGCAACCCAGGCGTTATATGTGGCTTCATCGGCATCGTGGATGGTTTCAAAGGATGGTCCTTGTTGCTGGACCCAGATTGCAGCGTATTTGGTGTTATCCGGAGAGCCGTATGAGCTCAACGAAGCGATGCGATAACCATCGGCCGTCAATGTCTTGCTCTTTGCCGCATGCGCATCTCCATCGACACTGTAATAGGTTTCGACATGCGACGCAGTTGTGTTGTTGGAACCTAACGAGTTGGGGAGCGCCTTGACTGTTGAGCATAATGAGAGAAGCGACGTCAAAAGACGTCCTAACGAGCGTGAATGCATGGTGAAGAAAGAATGACAGATTGATTGAAGGACAAACGAGCTTGGAACTGCTGTGAACAAGCCCCGAGCAGGCCTATAAAGGAAGATATGGCTCCATCATTCAAGGTTTCTAGAAGGATATTAGAAGTTTCATGATCCTTGTGGTAATTTTGAATACGAACAATGCCGAGGCAATGAACCCGCTCGCACTAACCACGATGATATCAAGCGCCGGATTGACGTCTTGGCAAGTCCGCAGCGTTACATTTGTATCTAATTGCAGATCGTGCTGTCGTATCTAGTGCAACGCTGTCGGAATAATAACTAATGCCGTGTTTGTGCTATACATGGGCTGTGAGGGTCTCATACTTCTGCCTTGTGGCGCAATGGCTCCATACAATAAATTATATAACAGGACTAAAGATATGAATACATTCCTAGTCTAGTTTGATAACTGCCTCGTAAGTATACTTGATCCTGAACATACTTGATAGTTGGTTGGTGTTCTGGTGACATTTGAAACCCGGTCAGATAAGACTGAACTTC
Organism: Fusarium staphyleae; assembly: GCA_017140175.1. Lineage (NCBI taxonomy): Eukaryota > Fungi > Ascomycota > Sordariomycetes > Hypocreales > Nectriaceae > Fusarium > Fusarium staphyleae. Next base: position 24,681 of record JADDON010000448.1, read on the forward strand.
TGCTGGAGTCTGCACTAGGAGCTCGACGTTATAGAATTGTGGTCAAAGTTGCCGGTTTTTTTTCTTTGTTAAGAAAAGTATAGAGCAATATTTTTCAGTCGTTGCTCAATAAAAGCAGTTTGTAAACAATATTCCTTCTTAGGATCTAATAACAACACCTATAAAACTAGTCTGGTAGAATTAAAACCTCATATATTCTAACTAAACTTATCTTACCTCATTACCTTTTCTGGATACTACAAGTCTAAACTCCTACTGCTACATAGTAGCAGAGTCTTCTTGCTAGACTACTGGTCAGGTCACGTAAACAGTAAAGAAGCCACTCTCTCGCATATACGAGCCACTATTCTTAGGCCATCTTGAAGCTTTCTTTAGCTTTTCTTCTTCTTCTTAAATATAAAGTAGTTAGTACAATCACAATAGAAAATACTCTTAGATTTTATGTCGGCTTGATTTATTCTTATAGAAATCGACTCGGTTCACTTATACAAACGGTCCTCTGTAAGAGGAAGCTATCAGCCTGATATGGAAAGGATCTGTACAAGTTGGCTTGGCAGTAAGATGTCGTTTTTTGTAAATTTGAGATAAACCCAACTTCAAATGGAAGTTTGTAGGGTGCCTCGTCGTCGCTGCACTTAGCATCGTCGCAACAGCCCTTTCATGCAGACTGTAGTACAGAGGTCAGAGGTGCAACAGCAGGGAGAAATTGGTGTCTTTCGGTGATACGAGACGCTTGGCAGACCAGTTGTACGGAGTACTGACTCCTGAGACGCAACCGAGACGTGATTTGATGCTGTCTTGAGTTTTGAGACGTGCCAAGTACTCCAGGAGTTGGAATATATGTCTCATCCTGGAACACGCGGTGTGCCATGGCAACACATTCAGACAAGGACATTTATATTGAATTGTCCACTGAAGTTTGACGCAACTGATCTTGTGTTGTTTGAATCGCCTGTATGCAAGCTTTTGGCCCGTAAGAGTCGAGCAGAACTAAGGTAGTTTAGGGCTTATGCCAAGGATTAACTAGTTAGACCAAGTTAGTTGCTTTGCTCCCTTCACGTCGCCCCCAAAGAAACAAAGAGTTGCTTTTGGGTAGCAACCAATGGAAGAGAAGATTGCCTGAATAGGTAATTCTGAAAATCCACTATCCCAGCCTTATCGCGCGGCTGATCAAACAAGGGCCAATGCAAAGAGATCGAATGCGGCTAACGATGCAACAGATGCCGCTATAACTAGCTATTAGGGGTTTGGAAAGAGTAATTACAGGGTTCGGCCGATGTTTAGTTAACATAGGTTATATTTCTTGTGATAGGTACTTATACCTCCCTCACCCTGCTCTGGAGTTCCCATGCCATACCGCAGACAATATTATAAGGGTAGGGGTATACAACAAAGGTGCAAGAGGCATATTAT
>JADDON010000045.1:0-132660 GCA_017140175.1 Fusarium staphyleae
GCCCTTGATGGCGCCAATGGTGGACTCGACAAAGCCCGACTCGTTGAGGGTGTCGGTGTGGATGAGGCATTGGACGTCGAGCTCGTCGCAGACGGTGAGGCAAGCGTCGATGGCAGCCGGGGTGCAGCCCCAGTCCTCGTGGAGTTTGAGGCCGCAGGCGCCGGCGTTGACTTGCTCACGGAGGGCTTCGGGGGAGCTGTCGTTGCCCTTGCCGGTGATGCCGATGTTGATGGGGAAGGTATCGCATGCCTGGAGCATCTGGCGCATGTAGTGAGCGCCAGGGGTACAGGTGGTGGCGTTTGTGCCGGCGCTGAGATGGTGGTGAGTCTCTGGGGAGATGCGTATATGGGATATCACGGGGGAGAACTTACCTTGGACCTGTACCGCCGCCCAGCATTGTGGTGACACCAGATGCGAGGGCCTCACGCATCTGCTGCGGACAGATAAAGTGAATATGACTATCGACGGCCCCGGCCGTGACGATCTTGTTCTCTCCTGCAACGACATCGGTGCAGCTCCCGACAACCATACCGGGTGTCACGCCATCCATAGCGTCCGGATTGCCTGCCTTACCAATGGCCACGATCATGCCCTCCTTGACTCCGATGTCTGCCTTGTAGATGCCCGTCCAGTCAACGATGAGGGCGTTGATGACCACCAGGTCAAGAGTCTCGGCATCTGATCGCCCCGTGGCCTGGCCCATCCCCTCGCGCAAGGTCTTTCCGCCTCCAAACTTGCACTCGTCGCCGTACACAGTCATGTCGCTCTCGACCCTGACCCATAGATCTGTGCTGCCGAGCCGGACGAGGTCGCCGGTCGTGGGGCCGAACATGGTCACGTAGGCGGCGCGGTCCATCTCCAAGGTGTCGATATAGGCCATGTCGCCTGCGGGTTCCGGCGTGTGAGCGAAGCCAGCCTCCTGTAGCCGGGCAATGATCTCGTCGGCGCGTGAGAGATCAACGACGCCCGCTGCGAGGTTGTTGCCGCCGCGGATGATGCGGTTGCCGCCGATCTCGACGAGTGTCACGGTCTTGGTGTCGCCGGGCTCAAAGCGAACCGAGGTGCCTGCTGGGATATCAAGACGGAAGCCGTATGCTCGAAGGCGGTCAAACTCAAGATTTGGGTTGGTCTCGATGAAATGGTAGTGAGAGCCGACTTGGATAGGCCGGTCTCCCTTACTCGTCACCTGAAGACGGATCCTTTTTCGTCCCTCGTTGAGAGTAACCTTGGCAGAAGCAGTCACCACAGCGCCGGGCTGCCTCTCCGGCTCATACTCTTCGGAAGAAGCCATGGGGAAGACTTGGTTATCAGGTACAGGCAGGAAACTGGCATAGAGGGCCCTGTGGAGATCGCCATCGTTTGAACTGACGGGGTTATGGACAGTGACGAGATAGGTTCCAGATGGGAACGTGCCTTCGACCTGGATCTCCTTGAGGGTACTGCAGACAGAAGGAAGAACATGACGACGACCCAGCATGGTAGCGCCTAGTGTCATGAGGTCGGCGACGGTGTGGTTGCCATCGCGGATGAGTTCGTGGAGGTTGTTGGCGATGAGAGCCTGTATGAGCCGTGTTAGTGGCTAACTACGCATGAACAAGATAAGATGCAACAAGTAACGACATGATACAAAGTAGATTGATGAGATGGAAATACACTTACCGCAGCTTCCGAATGGTTCAGCTTGACTCCACGAGCCAAGCGTCTCTGAGCAAGTACTCCCAACTGAGAGATGACAAGCTTATCGATCTATGTATACATACAAAAACGACGATCCTTGTTAGTCACTCGAGTCATGCCTGTAGTTGAAACTGGGTCTCTTCTGGGCTTGGCGACAACGAACCTCTTTAGGTACCAGATGCATCTTTGATATGTTAACGTGAGGTCCTTAACTTAATCGAGAGCCCTTGGGGGGGTCGTTTTGTTCTCCTTTGTGATGATAAGATGGTTTGGTTCGAGGGAGGGGGATGTAAGTTAGAAGGGGAAGAAAAGAGGATTTCCCTCTCGGCATTCAGTAGCCGTATCTGTAGTTAATGAGAGTAGCCTGAGTTCACGTCCACGACTAACTACCCCGTACGTTAAACGCCCACCGTCGCCTGTTCTAACGTTAAGTGCGCGATAAGGAAATGGGGGAAGGGTTTGGTGATTCCCGTTACTCTCTGATAAGGCCGATTGGTCATTTTGCGCCCGTCGAATCGACGCCGCCGGCGAGTTGACATGAGGATCGCAGGGGTCTTGGTTAGTCTTACATCACTGCATTCTTAGAGCCTCAGAGGGAACTTTTACTATCTCTGTTGAGATCTCAATGCCATTGTATTGTGCAGGCAAGTTAACAAAGCTCGTGGTATACTTAAATCACTCAAACACCCCTCCTAGACTAAGTTAGATCCTTCCAACGCCGTCATCAAAGACCAAACCCAACCAACTAACATAGCTAACTGCTTAGAGCACGTAGCAAACTCGCGTCCAGTGAATCAAAAACTGGGGAACTCGGCCAGATAGGATCGCTATTCCTCCTCAACTTCCTCATCCCACTGCTCTTTCTCCTTCTTGACCAGCTCTCCCATGTCCCCTGACCTGAAGATGGAACTGTCTGCATCCGTCGCCCTCGGGACCTTGCGCAGGCTCTCGTCGTCAAACACCGACCCGATGGTGTCGATCCATCGCTTCCGTCGCTCCATGAGCGTCTTGGTCAGGTCGCCGATACCAGGACGAGCCATACCCGCAGCACCGCCCACAAAGTGACTGCCTCCGCCGGCCCCTCCTGGACGCTTCGTCTTTTTGCTTTTGCCCATTGTCCGTGTGCGCTTCAGGTAGGCAGCTTGCACTTGGGAGTCGAGATCTTCGAGAATCGTCTGGTACTCTTGGTACGCCATTCGCTCACGCACCAGATCTGTCAGACGGGCCTTGCGTGCGCCGTTGATCAGCATCTGCTCCTTGAGACGGCTCTGAAGAAGACGAAGTCTCGCCGCCACCTCATCGTCATAGTGCCCGTCAAATTCAGTATCAAATCCTTCCAGGGGCAGAAACCCAATGTGCCTGAGCTCTTGTTTTATGCGCTCATCGACTTGAGAATATTCTAGCTTTGGGTGTGATGCCTTCTTCCAGACCTCTGTCGACGACTCTGCCATGTAGGCAGCTGGTTGGTGAATATTCGATTTGTCGTCTGTAGCTCCTGAATGCTCTTCGCCATTTACTTCGCCGTTCATACTGATATCTCCATTCGTTGCGCCATTTGTCGTGGGCTTGTCTTCCGCAGCTTGCACGCGAGCCTCGGGTCGAAGCGTTTGCATCAGCCGCGTCAGCCATGGGCCGATAGATAACTTGTCCGTCTCCCCAACGTCATCATCCATATTATCGATGCTTCCGCGTGGTTGATTCGGTGGCAGTTTGTCCCGGCCTTGTTGAGGTGTATCGATCGACATTGCGCCGTCCTCCTCGGCCCAGATTTCTGTGTAATGCCGCTTGCCTCGCTTGGGCATCACAAAAGGCGTCACACGGTCTCCCCTCTCGCGCAAGAAAGCCAAGTCCTCCTCGGAAAACGGTCTGAAGAATGGCTCGACGTATGACGAGAAGGTGGTGAAGTTGATCTGACTGCTTGGCTTCGCATTGCTAAAGTCTTTGTCTGGTGGATCACCGGCAATGAGGTCGGCAAGGTCAGACCTGGGATACCTGGCGACTGAGTAGATTTCTTTGCGCAGTTCGTCCGACATTCCGGGATAGGTAGGTCGGATTTCGTAAATGGTTGGGTCGGGAAACGTAGAAGGGTCCTCGCCGAATGTCATGGCTTGAGGCTGTTCGCGACGGGGTGGCGCGCCCTCGCCCTCGCCCTCGTCCTCGGAGCTGGACTCATCCTTGTTCTCTTCTATCTTGGTTTTGTTGTCCACGTCCATGGCCGATGGTGAGCCTGCGGCGGCCGGAGACAGGGAGGAACTTGCGTCGCGTTCGTGTTTTCGGTTCTTGGTGTCTTTCATTGGTGATGATCGTTCTGCTGCGAGTTAGCACGAAGTACCGAGTGGTCGAGGCGTCGACAGCTGTTGACAGTCGTAGCCATCCGTCGCCGAGAACTCAGGCAACGCGCGCAAGGCTCTGCAGAACTGGTATAAGGAGACACATACCAACAACATTGCCCTCTTGCGGCGCCAGTGCATCAGGCTTCTTCTTTTTATGCTTAGGGCGTTTTCCTTCCTGTTCGCCATCTGCGCGCCCGCCATAGTCGTCTGGTCGTTTTTTGCGTTCGTCTGCCAAGTGTCGCATACCGCGATCGTAAAAAGTCGATCGCTTTTCCATAATATTGGATAGGTTCTTGAGCCGCTCTATCATACCGTCAAGACTCTTGGAATCGGGAATGGTCGCATTGGAGGCAGAAGGGTCGACGATGTCGTCGTAGCTAAGGTTACGGAAGAGAATGACCCTCGTGTTCAGATAATCGGGGTCGTAAAACTCTTGGGTCGGGAGACTAGCTGTCGCGACAGTTGAGTGTGCGGGTGCAGGCGTCGTATTACGGCTCTGCTTTGGCATGGCAGAGTTCTTCTTACCGGTGCCCTTCTGACTAGGCCCAGGAGGCATCTTGATGAAGATGGTGATCAAGTGCGAGCGAGGCTTAGATGAGGTTCAGAAGTGCGTGGTCCAGGGAGATAGAGTTAAAGGTTGCTGATGAGTTGCGACAGCTGAATAACAATACACAAATACGTAGGTACGTAGAGACAAGCGCGCGATACATCCGCCGTGCGTCAGAGCCGCCTACCAATGATCGCGGATATCCTTGCTGTGGCGTCGCTGTTAGGGGGGGAGGGGCAATCAAGCATTCCTTCCCCTGGGGAGCTGGTGAGTTCTCCCTTGATGACGTCGGAAGAACCATCCTTCCGAGGAACATGAAGCCGCAGTGAATCGCAAATACCTGGGCCTTTCAACGGTCATTCGATAAACACGCAGTTACACTCTGTGTAGACCAAAAGAGACTTGACCATCCATCAAACGCATGAGGCTTCCGGCAGTCAGCCAATGTCCCTATCGCACGGCTTCATCGAACCCCAACCGCTCCGCCTCTTCTAATTATCAGCAGCACTCAGCTTTCTGCGTTGATAATAGGCCTTTGAGTTCTCATATTTGGGCCCAGGCAATCGCAGCAAGTATGTCGAAGTGGCTCGCAAGATCCCTGATCCCGGAGCCGTAGTCCAACAACTGCAACATTGTCCCGGTCATGGCCTGGTAGCTGCATTGGTTACATCTGGGTCAACCTCGCAGCATTTCTTCCATGACTCCCTCCCTCACTTGGAACCGGCATAGTTGGTCTGCACAACCTCTAGCAGAGTACGGGTTTGATGCAAATACCTGTTTGACATTCTAGTGAACGTCTTCAACTTACAGGTAGGTAATGTTGGAAGGCTGACATCACCGCATTGATGCGTGAGCTCCCGATCTTTCAGTGGCAACGTTTCAAAGCCATGATCAGAGAACAACGTCTAGCACCTACATAACTACCCCAGACAAAGGCCACTCGATCATCATACAGGGTCCGTGGTCTTGCGTCGTTTGCCGATAGCCCGTTGCTCAACATGACCAGATTTCGACTCCAAGTGGAACCTCCAAATGGTCCTCGCAATCCAGAAAATGCCGCAGAACTTAATTGGCCTTTAGTTTCCAGTAACACGCATTTTCTTGTCATTCCATATCCTCATGGCTTTTCTATGTCCCCTACTCCGTACACCAGTGTTAACTGCTACATGTGGTGGGTAGCCTTGCTCTGATTGGCTGTTGAATTTCTCTTTCGGGACAACACCAATGTTAACTTATCTTAGCCTTCAAACCGACTAACATCAAACAACAGCCATATTTCACTACAACAAATACCCAGAGCCCGTGACAGCTGCTCACTTAGCTCAATCTCAATGAAATCGGCATTCAAGCGGACGCTGAGATGTAGTCAAAATGCTTAGTGGCATCGGGTCTTCAACCTTGCACCAAATCCCAGCCAAGGCAACTTTGACGCAAGATGCTTTTACAGTATCGTCCCGAGGAGCATTCGAGACCAAGATCGTCGTCGATAGAACAGCCGTCTCGTCTCTCAACCCCACCCACACTATCCGGAGTCTGACAACGTCTCAGAGCGAACGAAGCGTAGCACATGTGCCCAGCCGGCGCAGCCTTGAGATGTCCCTGAGACTGCACCCTTCTCGCACATGTGCTTCATCCATTGGCTCACGCCCCCATCATCCACGACGTCGCTCATGCTCGGTATGAACCCTGGCAGCGGGGTATCATGGCTATCTGGTGGGGTTGAGTAGATCAACAGGGGACTTGCTGGTGCGGGAGCAAGTAGATTGACTTTGAGGACATCGTATGCGAGGCGTCAGAGCTGCTGTCTGTTACGGATTGTCGCTGTACCATCAAGTCTGGTGCCGTCATTACATTCGGGTTCACTACCGAGTCGGACTCGCCAACTACTGCTTAGCCAACTTCCGTGCCTCGACGTATATATCCCTGGCTCGCCGTCTTTGTCTTTCAATCACTATCCATACTCCAACCTGGTCGTGTGAACGGTATTCAACCCTGCTTCTATAGCGCTATTCTTTCAACACTACTTCTCTCAACCTACAATGAGAGAGTACCATGGCTTCTCATGTACGCCCTCACCCAGCTTATCCTCTCATACGTGCTAATTCAGATCTAGGGTGGTAACATGTTTTCCCTGGCCAACGCCCAATCTCTGCTGGCCGGGATCGTGGCGGCTGCTCTAAGCACTCTCTGCGTTACCTCTATCTTCTCCAGCAAGGGTCAGGATGAGGCACCGAGCTTAATCAAGTCTTTCTTTCTCTTCTTTTACTCTTCCTTCCTTAAACCTCACCAGGGCGATACCAAGGGCAACCAGCAAGATGCCCTTGAGAGCTTCTACAAGAAGCAGGCCGGGGCATATGATGCTACCCGAAAGGTCCTCCTCCGCGGCCGAGAGGATATGTTGGCGCTTGTCGGCGCGCAGCTCAAGGCCAAGTCGGAGGATGCTGCCTCCAAGGGCAACAACAAGAACAAGCGGATCTGGGTCGACGTAAGCTTGGATGAGATCCGTATCTACACTAGCATCTCAAGATTCTCTGACACTTCCTCTGCAGATTGGTGGCGGTACTGGTTTCAACATCGAGGCCATGGCCGCATTTGTCGACGTTCCCACATTCTTCTCGAGCGTATACCTCGTTGACTTTTCTCCTTCGCTTTGTGAGGTGGCTAAGAGGCGATTCGAACGACTTGGCTGGAAGAATGTCAAAGTCGTGTGCGAAGATGCCCGCAAGTTCCGTCTTGAAGACTACGAGTCAGGCATGGCCTCGAAGCCCATCCCTCCCCGTTCTCCTGCGCTGAGCTACTTCGACAAGCCACGTCCCGACTTTGGCGGAGCTGATCTGATCACCATGTCGTACAGCTTGTCCATGATTGTATGTCCCGACGAACTATCCTGTATGAGAAAACGCTGACCCTGGCATTAGCCCGACTACTACTCGGTTATCGATTCCGTGACTTCGCTGCTGTCGCCCCAGGGCATTCTAGGCGTGGTAGACTTTTACGTCCAAAACAAGGTCGACTTTGCTTTCCGAAACTACACTGGGGGTCTTGTGGATCGCCATGTCAACTTCTTGTCGCGAGCCTTCTGGCGCTCTTGGTTCGACCTCGACCGTGTTGGCCTTGAGCCTAGCCGAAGAGACTATCTTGAGTACAAGTTCGGCACTGTTCTCAACGTCAACACTCGCAACAAGGGTCTGGGTGCTATTCCCTACTACATCTGGCTCGGATGCCACAAGAAACCCTTCTCGTCGTCTAGTCTTCCTCACGAGATTGTAGAGCGTATCGATGCTCTCGTCACGGAGTCGCCATATCTATATCCTGCCAATCAGGGAGATGCTCTGACTCGAGCCATTGAGCGATCTGCTCCCGAGATCCGCTCAAAGGCTTTCCTCACGGCTGTGCAGAACCTCTCTTCCAACCTCCCTCTCCCTTCTTTCTTCTACCAGAACCACCACTGGCGTATCTACTATGACGATCAGCTCCCCAAGCACACTCAGTTCAAGGACGAGTACATCTACGCGTTCACCTGGGAGGACACCCGTGTTGACGAGCATATCTTGAAGCTAGGGGCAGATGACAAGGTTCTCGCCATCACTTCAGCTGGAGACAACATTCTCTCCTATCTCTTGCGGAGCCCTGCCCGAGTTCACGCCGTCGACCTGAACCCTACCCAGAACCACCTCCTTGAGCTCAAGGCGGCCTCTTACACGGCGCTGCCCTACGTGGATTTCTGGAAGATCTTTGGAGATGGCAAGCACCCCCATTTTCGCGAGCTGCTCATCACTAAGCTGTCTCCTCACCTCTCTGGCCGTGCGTTCCAATTTTGGCTGAAGAACGTACATGTCTTCCAGAACAGCAGCGGCTATGGCCTCTACGACACTGGCGGTTCGCGCCACGCTATCCGCGTCTTCCGCTGGATCGCTCGCATCTTTGGCCTCCAGAAGGCCGTGGCGCAGCTTCTCGCTGCCAAGACACTCAACGAGCAGCGAGAGGTCTGGCGCAGAAAGATCCGTCCCGCTCTTCTGTCCAAGTTGGTCTGCAACCTTGTTGTCGCCCAAGAGAGCTTTCTCTGGGCTGCGCTGGGTGTCCCCAAGAACCAGCTGGCCATGATTGAGGCTGATCACGCCGACTCGGACATTGTAAAGGGGCCTAGGCCTGTAGCCAAGAACAATCGCTCTCATGCCATCTGGCATTACATGGTCAACACGCTTGACCCTGTGGCTGAGGATACTCACATTGCCGCTGATAACCCTTACTACTTTGTCTGCCTTGACGGCAAGTTCTCGCCGAAGTGCCACCCCGACTACCTCAGCCCCAAGGCCCACGCGAAGCTATCGCGTCCCAATGCCCTCGACGGCTTGCGCATTCACACTGATGAGCTCGAGGAGGTCATCGCGCGCATAACCCCCGGCACACTAACCGTTGCGGTCGTCATGGACAGCATGGACTGGTTCGACACTGGCTCTCGTGCCGCCGCGGCGCAGATTACCAAACTCAATCGCGCGCTTCAGATGGGAGGCCGTGTGCTTCTCCGCTCGTCGGCGTTGACGCCGTGGTACATGAAGGAGTTTGAGAGCCACGGCTTCACACCCAAGCGGCACGGTGCCCGGACGGACGGTGCCTGCATTGACCGCGTCAATATGTATGCCAGCTGTTGGATCTGCACCAAGTCGGAGAACTTGCCACCCCCTACCCCAGAGATGGACAGGGCTGGCGGTGCTGAGATTACTTCTTTGATTATTTAGCTGGGCAGATTGTAAAGAGTTGTAAGACTTCTTATGGGATACTTGAAGCGAGCTGGAATTGAACGATACGCCAGGATACTATTGATTTATGATTTTTCTTATACTTGTGGCGTCTTCTTTGAGTGAGTTGATACAACGCAACGATGTCTGTTTGAACGAGGAATTAGGGAAGAAGTTTACGGTCTGCTTGGTCGCTCAACCCTTGATCCAACACTAGAGGAAACTTGAGCATATTGATAAAGTCGCGTTGAGCATCAGTCACTCAGACTCATTATCCGGCACTCTTCAATGAATACATCCAAGCTTGGAAACTCAAACATTGAATTGTGGAATTATCGACACAAACTTGGTTAACTTCAAGGAAATTCTATACAGTTGCCTGCAGTCATGTATCTGCGCGACAAGTAATACCACCTACAACACTCATCATCCTTCGTCAATCCTTCATGCCCTCCAGACCCGCTTGACGGTCTCGGTGATACCGACATCGTTGGTCTCAAACTCGTACAGTCCCACGCCAACGAGCACTGTCGCAATATTCAGAAGCCAGGTGAAGATCTTTCGTAGGCCGGGGTAGGTCCGGCTTGGGATGTAGTCGATGACAACCTGCTGGAAGCCCATGTGGGAGTGGAGGAGGAGGACGCTGCCGAGGATGGCATCGAGGGCGGGGTTGAGGGAGCCGGAGGCGAAGGGGGCGATAGTCAAGGGGACGAGACCGGCGGCGAGGAGGCGCTCAAAGGACCAGTGGTAGGAGCCGTGGGCGGCATTGGGCTCAGGGACGGGTGCAGGGTCGTTGACTGTGAAAGTGTTAGCTATCTATCATGTGAAGACGACAATGTCAAGTCGTACCGCCGCCCTGGATGCGCTCTAAATGGTATGTCAGCAAGAGAAGAACAACCGATACGGATTCTTATAGAGACATACGAGGACCAGGAGGGAGAATGGCGGTTCGTCGGGTAGAGTTGTGGAAAGCAGCAACACCCAGAGCTTGGCTTCGGATGCTAGACTTGACGAAGGCACTTCGGGTCGCGACAGAAGGGGCAGCGGCCCATCGAGAAGCCATGGCGGTCTGCCTGAGCAGAGAGGGACGCACAATCGAGGCCATCGTGTATTAGATTGTGGTTGCGCGGCGCTCAATTGGTGGCTGTTTCGAGGGCGTGAGAGGGCGTTTTGGAGGAGAGCGGTTGATGATGCATGGGATGCGAAACTGAGTCGGAGGGATTGCCGAGGATCTCGAATTACATTGCTCGTGATTGGCCAGCTGCATTCCGATCAAGGCCGTGAGCCGGATAACTAAGTCGGGGGCGCAACAATGCTTCTCCGTCCTCGAGCTAGAGACCTTGTGTGATTGGCTAGACTCTTGAAGATCCCAACGTCGCGTGGGATTTTTTTTGGATAGCGGCTTGAAGCTGTTCGAACGTGGTCGAGCTCGAGACGAGTTGGAGTTTCATTCTTAGCAGCTTTTATTGTAACTATTCTTTTTACTATCGATAAGGGCAAGGTAATTGCTCCCTCCGATTCGACGGCACAGCTATGGCGACTCGCGCCATCGTCGCAAGACTTGCACCTCCAAGGCCTACCGTCCGCTCAGCATGCCCCAACCGACAACGACATCTCCTCGAATGCCACGGAATACGGGGTGTCGCGACAACACATCTCAACAAGATCGCAGAGGGCGAGCAGCGATGGAAGGCTAGGGCTGAGCAGATTCAAAATGGAGAGATTCCGCATGTCTGGGACCTCTTGCAAGAACGAGGATATATCAAGGATGTAGCAGGGTATGTGAACTTACACTTCACTTGGTGACTCACGGTGGTCTAATATCTCGAAAGGAATCCTGAGAGGATCAAGGAAATCATGCGGATCAAGAGGATAGGCTCATATGTGGGTATCGACCCTACAGCCGACTCAATGCATGTCGGTCACCTCCTACCTCTGATGCCCATGTTCTGGATGTGGTTCCACGGCTACCCAGCTGTCACCTTGATCGGTGGCTCGACCGCCCGAATTGGTGACCCTACCGATCGACTGGAGAGCCGAACGATCCTATCAAACTCGGATATATCAAAGAACATCACCAAGATACACGTGCAGCTGACGAGGATATGGGCAAACGTTCATACCTTGAGGCAAAAGTATGGCTTCCCTGACGATTGGGCCGCCAAGAATCATCTATTGAACAATAATATGTGGCTGGGAAACCTTAGCCTCTACGACTTCACCAAGAGGATAGCCAGACACACCAGAATCGGACCAATGCTGAGCAGGGATACGTATGTTTATTCTTGACATTGCGAAAAGCGGATCACTAACACGATTTACAGTGTGAAGCGCAAGATGACTGAAGGAGACGGTATGTCGTTGGGCGAGTTCATGTACCCTCTTCTTCAGGGTTGGGACTTTTGGCACATGTACAATAAGCTCGGCATCCAGATGCAGATTGGAGGTTCTGATCAATACGGCAACATCGTCGCTGGAATCGACGCACTAAAAACCATACGTGGAACCGAGGAAGCCCCTCACTTCCGGATGCCGACAAGCTGGGAGCACGAGCCGGTTGGTTTCACCGTCCCTCTCCTGACGGACTCGTCGGGTGCCAAGTTTGGTAAAAGTGCTGGCAACGCGGTCTGGCTGGACGAGTTCAAGACGACGGCTTTCGACTTGTACGGATACTTCGTTCGACGCTCGGATGAAGAGGTTGAGACGCTACTCCGACTCTTCACCTTCATGCCGTTGGAGAATATCAACAAGGTGCTCGAGCAACACCGTGCCAGTCCTCAGGACCGAATTGCGCAGCACACTCTGGCCTTTGAGGTCGTCTCGCTGATTCACGGCTCTCAAAAGGCGCTTCAAGAGGCGAAGCAGCACGAGTTCCGGTTCGGTGGCAAGCTTCCGAGTGTGATTAACGAGCCCCCCGAGTCTTCTGGCATCATCACTCCAAACAACGCTCCACGGAGCGACATCCAGCTTCCGCGCAGCATCATGAAGATCTCTCCCGCCAAGATCTTGCACGCGGCAGGTCTCGCCTCCAGCAGCAGTGAAGGCCAGCGACTTGTCACACAGCAGGGCGCCTACATCGCCGCTCAGCCTGGCCAGAAGAGGGGCCTCGTCCCCGGCAACCTGTCGTGGACGCCCATGAAGGCGTGGTTCCCCCAGGAGACGGCAAACTACCTCATAGACGACCGCATGCTCATCCTGCGCAAGGGCAAGCACAACGTGCGCATCGTGGAGCTCATCAGCGACGCCGATTGGGAGGCCAGCGGCAAGATCTACCCAGGCCAGCCCTACACCGGCCTCGTCCGCAGGATGAAGGCCGAGCTCAAGAAGGAGGCTGAGGAGAGAGGCGAGCCGCTGACGGATGAGCAGCTGGCCAAGATTGCGGCCGAGAAGCAGATGAGGGGGGGGAAGCTGAAAGTGGCCAACAACCCCAACATCGAGCTGCCCAACAGGCGAGAGGTGCGTAACCGCAACATGACCTACAAAGGGCGGCAGTAGGAGAGATCTGTGTAGCTATGGCGAGAGGTGTGCCTTGTAAGATGACGCTGTATTATTACTGTAATCGAACGATACCATAGATCTAATGTAAATATATGACATCTTATGCCTATCGATAAAAGACAGCTAGATCACCTTTCGGAACGGGTAACTTCTTAAGCTTCTCCATTATATCACTGTCCGTCATGTTCTGTTCGGTAATGATTTGGTCAAAGTGATGGCAGCCGTCAGTATACTTTTGCAGCGGATCTCCTCCCGGCACCGGTTTGCTCTGGCCAGAAGCCAGCCCGGCAAGATACTGCCTGGAAACGACGAACTTGTGGACGCGGTAGAGGCAACCCTTGATGACGCCGAACTGGACCAGCCTACGGACATCGACGAAGCGCAGCACCTCGAATCCCGCATCCTGGTGACCTTTGAGCCACTCCATGACTGATCTGCCAGGGGCAAAGGTGGACATGAGCTTGATGAGGTGGTAGTTGCTAACGCGACCGCGGCCGTGGGAGACGTAGGCGGCGCACTCGTCGACCATGCCGTCGACGTTGCGGATGAAGTCGTGGATGCCAGGGCGCGGCGCGTAGCAGGCGGTGAAGAAGAACATGTCGAGGAGGAGGATGGTGTCATAGTAGAGGAGGTGGCGAAGAGCGGTCTTTGCGAGCTCGAGCGAGACCGAGGCTGCGTGGGCGATGCGGCGGACATCGGAGACGCCGTCGATGTGAGAAATGACCTTTTGGAGGGTGAGGTCCCAGGTCGGATCGACAATGTCCGAGAACTTTGTCTTTGGGACGGGGACGTGCCAGCCTTGGACGCGGGGAGGGTCGACGTGGTGAGGGAAGAGCTTCATGTTGATGGTGTTGGCCTCGTCTGCAGATGTAAGCATCCATTCATCCAGACCGAGGTGAGTTTGCCGGGGATAGACTCACCAACGGGGATCATGCACTCTCCGTAGTTGTCCAGATCCTCCTTGACAATCTCAAGCAGGCTGTCAATCGGCCTCCTCCCAGGCCCCTTTGTCTCGGCGTTCAGGCTCAGGTACTCATTCTGCTTCTCCATTTCGGAAAAGGTTGAGGCCAGGCCGCGGACGACGCGCTCATAGGGGACATGGTCGACGTCGGCGTCGAGGACGAGGCCGAAGTTGAAGATGAACTCGTTGCGCTGGTACTTTGTGTGAGGGATGACGACGGGGTACCCGAGGACGGTGTACTTCCCGTCCGGGGTGTTTATGGTGAGGTAGCGGTTGCAAAAGGCCTGGCGGGGGATGATGTACTCGTGGAGGACGTCAAAGTCGATGAGAGGAGCCTTGGGGGAGTTGTCGACGGGGGTGATGCAGCCTGAGGGAGACTGAGCGACGATCTTGGGGCCTGGGAGGTCTGTTAGAGAGGTGTGTTTCTAGGAGGGAGTACTGGGATGTATGTCACCCTCTTGCGGGAAGAACCTGGCGTAAAAGATGCCTTGTATCATGACGGGCACTCGATCTGGTGTTGATCATGCCGTCCTCTTGATAGGATTACCCAGTGGCAGGTTTGCGCTGATATGTTCTGGATTTTCAATGCATGGTATAGGATCTGTTCAATTTGATCTGGAATTGGATGGCACAGGCTTTTTTGAAGTTATGAGTTGAGAGGTTGTTGGAGAGAAGCTTCATTATGACCATGCACTCACTCAAGATAGTTCTCAAGTGGCCTACCCTGGACGATCCCCGACGGGTTCCGGGCTCTGGCTCATTCGTCCTTGTAGTTATCACTCTTGTTGTATGGAAGATGTTAAGTTATGTTATAACTATAGATAGATTATATGAAACTTATTTCTTGAACCCATAACAGATGTCCCGTGCTATAGTTAAGAAACCACAAGTACCGTATCGGCTTTGTCACGAGTAGGTACGGAGTAGTGTACGGATAGACAGAAGGTTATGGATGGCGATGGAATTAGTTAACGTTAGTCGACAAGGTCCTCAATTAGGCCTAATAGACGGGCTCTGGCGTTTAGGCCACAGTCTTACTGTTCTCAACGAAACATCTCTTCCCAAGCATCAATTCAACAGGAAAAGTCTTGTCCAAAAGAGGTTTATACATACGTAGTTACTCAAACTACGGATATCACTCTGTCTGATCTTCTCTTTCCACCCTCACTCCACCCGCGCGCGTCATCCCCAACTTGCCCCACGTCACCGCCGCTTGCTTTTGAGCCTTGCCTCTCTTGCTCAAGCACAACCTTGCGCTTCAACTTGCAAACTCCATCACGTCGTAAACACGCTATTATTCTTCACTTCAAAACTGCTAGCTTCGATCATCGGATATCGTCGCCGAGCAAAGACTTGGCCACCACAACATCTTGGCAGCCTCTGAGAGTCTCTGCGCCGCCTCCCTTACCCCCGCCGCCGCAGCTAATCGCCTCAGCCATCCATCCCCCTCTTTGCGCTGCGCCCGTTGTCGTAGAACATCCCACCTCAGATCACCATGGCCGACAACGCCGAGTCGAGCGGCGACGCTCACATCACCTTCAAGGTCAAGACGTCGTCCGATAGCACCCACAGCATCACCATATCCGAGACAGCGTCCGTCCTGGACCTCAAGACCAAGCTCGCGGGAGAGGCCTATGAGAACATTCCCGTTGAGCGACAACGTCTGATCTACTCGGGTCGCGTCATGAAGAACGATGATGCACTCAGCACCTACAAGATCAAGCATAATAACACTATTCACATGGTCAAGAGTGCCGCCAGCAACCAGCAGCAGAACCAGACCCCTTCCGCCAATACCTCGACATCGACTCCTGCCCCCGCAAACATGGCCTCGGGTACTGCCAACCAACCACTTGCCGGTCTGACGGGTGCCAGATACGCTGGATTTGGCAACGGTCTGCCCGGCCTCGATATGTTCGGGCCCGACGGTGGTGTACGTCTCGAGAATTCCCCATTCCCAAGTTTCCGCCTGCTGACAGCTTATTCCAGATGGGCGCCCCCATGGACGAGGCGCGCATGCAGCGCTTGATGTCCGATCCCAACACTCAACAGGCGATGAACGAGGCCCTCAATAACCCCGACTTTGTCAACATGCTTATCGACTCGAACCCTATGCTAAGAAACGTCCCAAATGCACGAGAGATTATCACCTCGCCCTTCATGCGCGAGATGATGAGCAACCCACAGATGATGTCCCAGGCAATGCGCATGGGGAGGAACATGCAAGGTGGCGGCCAAGGAGGGTTTCCTGCTCCCGGAGCTACGGATACCACGCCTGAAGGAGCGGCAGCAGGTGCCAATGCGCAGGGAAACAATGCCCAGAACCCGTTGATGAACCCGTTCCTCATGCCGGGCCTGATGGGCGGGCAGCAGGGTGGAGAGGGCCAACCTCCCAATATGCAACAACTACTGCAACAGCTCCAGGGCCTTGGCTCTCTGGGTGGTGGACCTTTCGGTGCCGCCGGCCAAGGTCAGACTCCGGGACAGACCGCGACGGGACAGACAACATCAGCAGAAAACGCACCCGCCGCGGAAGGTCAAACTCCTGGAGCGCAGACTTCTGGAGCTACTCCTGGCTCAACCGCAAGCCCGCCCCCGGCGAATCCCTTCGCGGCGCTCTTCGGTCCTCCTGGAGGAAGCTCTCAGGGAAACAGCCCCTTTGGCATGAACCCCGAGATGATGCAGCAGATGATGTCGATGTTTGGCGGCCAAGGATCAACCCCAGCCCCCGCAGACAACCGCCCCCCCGAGGAGCGCTATGCTGAGCAGCTGCGCCAGCTCAACGATATGGGGTTCTTTGATTTCGATAGAAATGTGGAGGCCTTGAGACGAAGCGGTGGAAGTGTCCAGGGCGCCATTGAGCATCTACTGAGCGGCTGAGGGAGGGTACATAGAGCGGGGGGTATGGTGTGAAACCTTTATTGAGCGAGACGTTACGGGTGGAAGCAGTCTAGGTAGGGCAAGGCAATCTTGAGTAATGCAGGTCTGGAGCTGGGAGCTTTCAGAGGAACAGCGAGAGGATGCCTCTAACATACTAGTTAGTACGATGCACTTATGATATCAAGCCCTCCAATAGCGACAAGATTACATCCGTGCAATGAGTGCAGTGAACCGTGGAAGCTTTATTGAAGTTTTTCGAAGATATCTTGATATTCACTTGAGCCGAGTTTTGAGAGTGGAGGTCCAAAGTGATCAACAAAACCCCCCCTGTTTATGTCGACGCAATGAGATGCTGGGGGTGGCGTAACGTTGTCTGGGGAAGGGGAAGAGATGCCTCGGCTCATGTTTCGACCCCCGCGAACTTAACGGTAGCCGACGCCGGGAATTGAAATACACCTTGATATAATTAGTTACCATTTTCTTCTTGTTTCTGTATCTATCAGTAACACTCTAGTTACCTGCGCGATAGCCTGCAGCATCGTGAAGCTGTCTTTGGAATCCACTTGTCTTGGCATGTGATTGACGTCTTAGTTACTTGCTTCTTCCATCTCCTCATCATGCGCGGCATTCAGATCAAAGAGTATCTCAAGGTAAGCTTGCATCCTGGATACTTTCTTGTTCTAGATTGGAGCTGACATGAATCAAGGGTCCCGACCAGCTCGAGGTCTCTGACCTCCCTGACCCCACGCCCAAAGACGGCGAGTATCTCATCCAGGTCCACGCCGCGGCCGCCAACTTCTTCGACATCCTTCAGATCCAGGGCAAATACCAGAACCAGCCTCGTAAGCCTCTCGACCAATCCCGATCTCTATACGAGACCAGACAGCTGATACTCCCGGACCACAGCCTTTCCTTGGACTGCCGGCGCCGAATTCGCAGGTACCGTCATCGCGGCGCCCGCTAACCCCAAGTTTCCACCCGGCTCTCGCGTCTTTGGCGCATCGCAGGGCGCCTTTGCCACGAGGCTCTGCGCAAAGGAGGAGGCTCTTCTGCCGGTTCCAGATGGGTGGTCGTTCCATGAGGCAGCGGGTCTGTTTGTCACGGCGCCGACGAGCTATGGCGCGCTCGTTGTAAGAGCTGGTGTCAAGAAGGGTGACTATGTGCTCGTTCATGCTGCGGCCGGTGGAGTCGGTCTCGCAGCTGTGCAAGGTGAGATGGCTCCTGATAACTACGTGATTTGGATCCAAATCAGGAGAGAAAAACTGACATGTCCAAACAGTGGCCAAGGCCTTTGGCGCCACCGTCATCGCCACAGCTTCAAGCCAGCACAAGCTAGACGTTGCAAAGTCATATGGCGCAGACCACGTCGTGTCGTACAACGACCCCTCGTGGCCCTCCAAGGTCAAGGCGCTGACGCCCTCGTCGCGCGGCGTCGACATAGTCTACGACCCCGTCGGCCTCGTCGACCTCTCGACAAAGTGCACCGCCTGGAACGGCCGCATCCTCGTCATCGGCTTCGCGGCGGGCAAGATCGAGAAGGTCGCCATGAACAAGGTCCTGCTCAAGAACATCTCCATCGTCGGCCTGCACTGGGGCGCTTACGCGCTGCACGAGAAGCACACGGTGCCGAGGGTCTGGGAGGGCATCATGGAGCTCGTCCGCGAGGGTAAGCTGAGGGGCACCGAGTACACAGACGAAGAGTTTGTCGGGTTGGAGAAGGTTGGAGCTGCGTTGAAGGCCTTGGGTGGGAGAGGGACGTGGGGAAAGGTCGTTATCAAGATACCTGAGGAGGGTCAGAGTAAATTGTAGATAGAGGGCGTATGTACTTCCTTGCTACCTAGTAAGTAATACTCAGGTAGATACTTGGTGGTGGTCGTTGTGGCGGTCGTTGGGGCGATATAACGTTAGTTGATAGTAACAACTATCTACATCACCAAACTAAAGCGAGTTACCCAACATCTTTCGACTGAAAAAATTGGACTTGGTATCCATGGTCTAAGTATTGTCTCGTTCATCTCGTTATGTAGTAGCCCACTTCCATCTCATAATCATAACCCCTATGCTCAACTTCCCCTTCACCGCTGCACGGAGTTCGCCATGGCCTGGAATTGTCCCAGCACATCCTTGTCCACATTAGACGCCCACTGCTCTTCAAACGCTGCCTCACCACCGGCCCTGCTCACCAGATCCTGCAGGCGCATCCTCACAAAGTCGAACGCGTGAACAGTATGCACGGGGTCCTTGGCTGAGGCGTTGCGCTCCGCGATAATCTTTGGGGTATCATATTCGCTGGGCTCGAGGGAACCCCAGATCAATGTATCACTACCGTTGGCCACGCCGTCCTGCAGCTCTGAAATCACGTTGATCCACATGTCAAAGTAGTCCTGAAGTTTGCCCAGCACAAGCTCCTGCATCGGTGAAGGTAGCTCAAGTAGTCGCGTGAGGCCTAGCAGGTAGAGTTTCTCACGTTCTATGTGATCCATGCCGGAGAGGTGGGAGAACCATTCGGATGAGAGCCAGCCCCAGACTTGATCAAGGGAACCCATGTTGGTCAGCATCTGTGTGAAAAGGCTGGGCTCAGCGAGGGCGAGCCGTCCAAGGATCGCCAGATAATCGCCCTCGGTAACGGTGTTGAGCTTGCTGACTTTCCGGTTCGGCCCTGTCGTTTGATGCGCCTCCCATGCGTCGTGTAAATTCTCAAGAATCTTGTTCATGAATCCAATCTCGACCATGTCTTGCAGAATGACCGAGACTCCGGTAGAACCACCGAGTTCCACGGCAGCTCTAATGAGATTCTCTACGCAAACCGTGCCGAGCCGAACCTGTTCTCGACTTTTTGAATCTAGAACAAGCGATAGGGCGCTCAAAGTCGGGCGTCGTAGTCGATCCTCGAGTATCGATTCAGGAGCTAGGAGGATATACGACTCAACAGCACTGAGGGCTAGCGAAGCTGTTTCACTGTCGTACTCGAGCAGAGGGAGGGCCAACTCGGCAAGGTTAACCACCTCAGGAGCCAGGGGGGCATTGCTCTGCATGAGGATGTTGTTCCACAGCTCCAAGGACTCGTCAATCAGATGAAGATGCAAGTCGGACCCCCTACGAGCAGCTTCGGACAAGAGAGGCACCATAAGATGCTGATATCGCTGAGAGCTAGGCCCCATGCTCATGACCAGCGCTGCGAAGATGGCTGTGACCGCCTGCTTAATCATGTATTCTTCATCTCCAGAGTTCTCCCATACTCCAGGAAGAGCCGACATAAGCTGGTCTCCAAACTGTGACACTTGCTCCTCCATGCGTTGCACCAATATCCGTATGGACTCGAGAATTGCCAGCTTGGTCTCATCCACATCCACGCTCTGGACCAGGTTGATGAGTTGTGATAAAACATCAGATGTATACGGCAAGAAGGCTTCGACACTAAAGTCGAGCTCATCAGCAATCCAGCGTAGCTGTCGTGCTGCAGTGATCCTGACGACGAGGTCGTTGGTCTCATCATCAGGATTGAGGAAATGGCGAAAGATTTGATACACTATAGGCCGGCTGGCATCATCCAGCTTGACAGGGGCCCACTGGCTCACGAGGATCGCGATCCGCCGTCGCAACACCTTGCAGAGACCGCCCTGCTGTTGAGCATCGCTGACAATGGCCGAGGCTAGCACGGCATCAAAGTCAAACACATGGTGAACATGAGCAGCCGCAAGACCCATGGCAGTATAAACCGCCTCCTTGGTTGCGATATCAGCCTGAGGGTTCTGTGCTGTCTGAAAATAAGCCAGCAGAGGTGGAATCAGCAGATCTTTGTAGTTGGTGAGAAGGTCAAGGAACAGCTTCTCAGCACAGGGCCGTACCTCCCATTCGTAGGCGTTTCCCTCACTCTGCTCCTGTTGTTCCCACTCCTCGGGGTCTTCCTCCCAACCCTCGAGATCAGACTTTCGGAAGATAAGCAGGTGAGTAATGATAGAGTTGACAATCTGAATGACAAGATCAGGCTTTAGTAGTTCCGACTTGATCAGTTCTCTAGCTTGCTCCTGCTCGGCTTTGGTTTCAGGACTCCTCCATTTGAACGTTTGAACATGCTGAAACCCGATCCGAACACAGGCTCGGAGAAGCAAAAGCCCCTTGAGAGCCAGTCTCTCCAGTACAGGACCCTCGACCTTGGACTTGGCGGTGCCGGCCTCTGCAGGACTTTGTCGAATACCACCCGACTTATCAAACACCTCGGCAAACTTGGCAACGAGATCCCAGTATGCATGTACTAGTGAAAGGGAGTTGGGAAGGAAAGCAAAGCTGGCGGCATGTTGTTCCGCAATGTCGATGTGCAGCTTGGTGAACTGCAGCAGATGCTTGCCAACCATATCCTGGTAGACGTGTCCAACCGTAGAGTCATGACTCACAAAGTTCAAGAGCTGGCCAAACTGGTTTTGTGACATGGTCCAGAACTGCTCAACAGTCTGATCGCCGTGAGGACGTTCATATCCCATGACCACAAGCCGACGAAGGGTCTTCAAGGCAAAGAGGCTGTTGGTCATGGCCGATTGTGCTTCACTCTCATCGCCACCTCCACCGTTGAGGAGGCTTATCCATGTTGCCGACTTATCCGCATAGATCTCCTTCAAGACATGGACAATTTCAGGAGTAACGGACTGCAGAGCCGTCTGGTTCTTCCGCATTCGCGCAGTTCCAAGTTCCTTGACCACCCGGAGCAGGATCTGGAGGGTACCCCTCAGGTGTTGTTGGTTGCCGTTTTGCGAGGATCGGAGGAGCTCGATGATGTTTCCCAAAGCGTCCGGCCATTCGGAAGGGTAGTCAATCCTAACAACTTTCGCGATCACGAGGGCATTGTGTAGCGCTAAGTTGGACTGCTCTTCTTCAATAGTGCCCTGAAATAGCCGCGAACGAATCAAGCTCTTTTCCTCGGGTTTTATGCTGTTCTTGACCTGATTGAATAACCGCCAGTACCGATCGATGCCATTCTTGAGCTGAATCACGGCGAGGAAGCGAATTTCGGTGGTGAACGACTTGTCAAGATAGATAGTCTGCAGATGGTTAGTATCTGCGCAAACAAGTCCCTGCACTTGGAGGCAGATTCACCTGTAGTGAGGAATAGTAGCCTGGCTGTAGTTCCCACGATGAGAGCTGTTGACCGGCTGTCTGGCGCTGCGCATAGTCGTGCGAAGTGGCCGAGTGCAGCGTCTGATACAGCGACTGCAAGGTCAGCGGATTCGCATCGCCGGGGACTTCGATGGCGAAGCTCATGGTCGGAGCCAACGGCGGCCGTTGTCTGTGGGAGCCACAGAAGACGTTGTGAGAGCCAGCCACACGAGACCTGGTCAAGGTACGTTGGAACACGGGTTGCCCTTGTGAGGAGCGGAGATGTGAAGATGGGTCGTGGAATTTGGCTTGTCGACGAATGTTCTAACGTTAAGCCAGGCAGTTGTTGCTTTGGCGGGGTTCATCGGACCCTAGCGGCTACGTAGTTTTGGGACGCAGAGGGACCCGCGGGTAATAACCAACAAGTTACAGAAGCCCCAGGCCACAAACGTCACGGGTGAAGAGATGCGTGTTAGTTGTTTGAGAGAGAGCAAACTTGAACGTTATGGCTACTATATCATCTATCTTGAAATCACTCAAAGTTGCTGTGGCATGTTGCTATTTCTTTCTAACGTTACTTTATACAATCTCTGTATCACGGCAAGCCTGCTTTACATGTCGTTCATGGTAACTGCACAAGAAACAAACATAGACCTTGTTCTCATAAGCTCATGAGAAAAAGAACTATCTCAAAAGAATGAGACATTTTAACGTTACAAGACGTATTAAATCACCTCGAAAGTGTTACAGCTTTTCAAGAGAGTATAACCGTTAGACGAAGGATGCATTACCGATGGGCGGGCTCCTAGGTAAGGATAGAGGACCAGGACCCCTGCGGATAGCGGTTGAACACTACTATGTACGTACTGTAGTTAACTAGTCTAGACTCTATTGGGTAACGAGCTGCCCAGCCGTTCAACTGTTCGTCTCAGCTGTAATTTTTATCAACCACCTTGACTCAAGTCATCATTGCCATTGCGCCCTGAACTGGTCATGATACGCTCAAGAACCGCTCGAACGGCGTTTACAGCCTCTATAAAAAGACAGTGGACTTGCCCAGATTGCCTCCACCGCCGTCGCTTCTACTCCCAAAAGCCCCAAAAGCGCGAGCCTCCTGACCACCGCAAACTCGGCGTCCAACAAGAACTCTTCATCTCCTCCATCTACAGCCCCGGCTCGCCCATATTTCTCCCGAACGGTGCACGGATATTCAACCGGCTGGTCGACTTCCTACGAAAACAATACGTGCGATACGGCTTCGAGGAGGTCATCACTCCGACTATCTACAAGAAGTCACTATGGGCCAAGTCGGGACATTTGGAGAATTATGCGGACGATATGTACGCCGTGAGGGGGAACACAGAACCTCCTCCTGCGGAACATGAAGGCTGCTGTGGGAGCAGTCAGGAAAACTTGAAGCCAGATGAAGAGGAGGAGGGCGATTATGGCCTGAAGCCCATGAACTGCCCGGGCCATTGCCTCATCTTCGCCTCGAAACGACACAGCTACCGCGATCTCCCTGTTCGCTATGCCGATTTTAGCCCGCTACATCGCAACGAAATATCTGGGGCCCTCAGTGGACTAACCCGTGTGCGACGCTTTCACCAGGATGATGGGCACATCTTTTGCCGACCGTCCCAGGTCGAAGAGGAGATTAAGAAGACGCTGGACTTTGTCAAGGTCGTCTACACCGTTTTGCGCTTTGGAGCAAGCTACCGATTGGCACTCTCTACGCGACCAAAGGACCATTATATCGGAACCGAGGAGGAGTGGGATCGGGCTGAGGATGCCCTGAAGCGAGCATTGGATGCGTCGGGCATGGAATGGGGCGTCAAGGAGGGAGACGGTGCCTTTTATGGTCCTAAGATTGACATTGTCCTCAAAGATTCAGACGGCAAGGAACACCAGACGGCTACCATCCAGCTTGATTTCCAGCTTCCTAAGCGATTCGAGCTTGAGTATCAAGCCCCTGCCCCCGAGTACGAAGCCAGGGGCGAGACGACCGAAGATCCTGCCCTTCTGGCAGAATACGGTCCTGTCCGCCCCGTCATGATTCATCGCGCGGTTCTTGGCTCTGTTGAGCGGCTCATGGCATTGCTAATCGAAAAGTATGATGGCAAGTGGCCTTTCTGGCTCAACCCTCGCCAGGCCATCATCCTCACCGTCAACACCTCGGCACCTGTGCTAGACTGGGCAGAGCACGTGCGCGACGTGCTCGTCGGCCATAACAAGCACATTTATGAGCAGCTTGAGACGGGCATGCTGCCGGGTCAGGACAATGTGTTCCGGCCAACGGGGCTGGCGGTGGATGTGGACACGACCGCACGGCCTCTGGGAGCCAAGATCAAAGAGGCACGTGGTAATGGATACGGTCAGATCCTGGTGGTCGGCGAGGACGATGTCAAGAATAAGCACGTCGCATTGGGCAAGGAGAGGATATCACCAGAGGATCTGCGCGAGCGGCTGAGAACCATGGTAGACACTTTTGAGTAGACAAGTAGCTTGCTACGTAAAGTAAATAATTAATACCACACAAATCCTCTCTCCCCATCATAGTTCTTCCTCTTCGCACACGCCGATGACGCGGCGCAGCCATGGTTTATGCATCTCTCTGCCGTGGCATGACCAAAGGTCAATTGTTGACATTGACGACAGCTTGGGAGTTTGCCGCAGCGTTAGTAACTTATATCGCCCTGAAATCTACAGGCGCGTGGTGATCCCGGGAATGGTCATCTTTTCATATCAAATCATCATCTTGTGCGACCCGGGTTTCCGGCTTGTTGATATAGCGCCCTGTGATTTCATCAGTTCCTGACCAGCTTGGACTTCGTTCACCTTATAACTGACCTCTTGTGCTTCTCGTCAACCTCACCCCCAGCTTGCTCGACACGCTCAACTAGGGCCTGTCGCTCTGAGAGCTGCTCGCGCATGTAGTCCACTGTACGCTTCAGGACCAAGCCCTCAGATCTCCCTTGACCCTCGAGGCCGGGGACCAGCTCGGTCAAGCGATCAAAGCCCTCGCGGATGGCTTGACGACGCTTTTGCTCTATATGTGCGCGCGTTAGTTCTTGGGGAATGTTCAGGTTATGCGACAAAGTTCCTCATGGGAAGATTGATATCAGTGTGCAGATATAGATGTACCTGATGCGATGTGGTTCTGCTTCTTCTCCTCCTCAGTGAGACGCGGTTTATCATCACCGACCCCGCCGTCGCCATTCGCAGGTGTCTTGCTATTTGGAGACGACATGATAGTACAAATACTTCATCAAGAGCTTTTATGTACGCTCAATTGTTGTTTGGATGTATCAAAGGTCTTCAATATGCGCAATTGGTGTGTGTATGTAGGTCGAAGTGATGTGCAAGGGTGTTGCCCCGGATTTTCCATGTGAAAGTGGCACTACGTACACTACAGGAAGGACCCTTGTCCTTGCAGATTCGCATGTGGAAGGAAAGCGGCGCTCTCCTTTGCCGTGCTCCCTTGATAGTTCTAACGTTAGTTTCTAACCTACCTTGTTGGTATAATTAACGTTAAGGGTAGACCTCATACTGTAGTTCATAAGTAGCTATGAATTAATACTCTTTAATAGCTAGAGAATCTATTAACTAGTTATAATCACAGCTCTTACTGAAACTCTACATCCCGTGATATTTAATCAAGCTTGGACAAGACAAATTTCACTACGATACCGGGAGTAAGGCTTATGGAGTGTGGAGTGTGAGCGGACCTTATTCAGTGCCAGCAACCATTCTGTCAAACAATTTCTTCTCAACCTGGCCACACTGGTTTCGAAGCCAATACAAGGGTAAGATTGCCAGAAAGAACTGGTCATCTAAAAACAAATTGCCTATGCGCGCAATCTGGAAGAGTCTATCTTGCTCAGTAGCTTCCATGGAATTTACTCCACACTTTGTCTTCCGATGTGTTGCTATCGAGTACTATAAGCTTGAACTCATCTGAAGAGCCACCATAGCCTTGTATTCCCATGTAACATGAATACGAACAGTTCTTAGAAGGATAGTTAATCGCTCTGCATAGATGATGGACTTATCTTGAAATTAGGTTGGCTATGTATGCCGTACTTGTTCTGTCTGCGTCAACCTCACACAATGCTTATAGAACATAGACAAGATTACTTACTTGTTTGTACGTATAAGATAGTAGTCAATACCGTGAAGACACAAACGTAGGGTTTTCCTATAGTCTGCTGAGTAGGCAGCAGGTTGCCAAGAGCCCGCTAGAAGGCTCCTTCGAGATTATCTATAAATGTTGTTCTATATTTTGCCCCAGCCCTTAATCATCATCCTCCCGCTGCCCCTCAAACTCTTCCTCCTCTTGTCTGAATATAACCTTTTCGGCCATGGCAAGGCACTTTCGCACTGGCAGTCCAATAACATTATCGACGCTTCCTTCAATCTTCTCGACCAGCAACATGCCACCAATGCCCTGAATCGCGTATCCTCCCGCCTTGTCGGCACCCTCCCGTGTCTTGACGTACGACTCGATAACGTCATTTAGAAGCCCTTCGGATTCGGACAAAAAGTATACCTTTGTCTCTTCCGTATGGGTGTCGATCTCGTATCCCGGATGTCTCGCGTCCTCCCTAGGGGCAAGAACCGTGACTGATGTCAGGACCTTGTGCATCCGAGTATCCCGCAGGTGCTTGAGCATGCGCACGTGTTCGGCTTCGCTACGAGGCTTCTCAAGAATCCGGTTGTCGCGGGTGACGATAATGGTGTCTGCGGCGATAACGAGATCAGGGTCGGGTATCGAAGCGAGATGCGTCTCGAGCGCAGCGGAGTAGACATGCATGCATTTTTGGCGCGCGGTGCCGGCTACATATTCGAACGGACCAAAGGCAGCTTTGTCGAGGTCCTCGGGTTTTGTAGATGGAAGAATCTCGAGATTTGTGAGGCCAAACTGCTAAGCGTGAGTTGATGTATGCTAGTCGGCAGGACTTGATAGTTGCGTACCTGTTGGAGCAACGCTTTCCTACGAGGCGACGCAGATGCGAGGATTACTCGCTTGGTGTTGAGGTGCTTGAGGATAGGAAGGTCAAGTGGGAGAGGGCCCTTACGAGGGAGCGCATTCGGTCGTGGAGCGCCTTGCCCAACACTGGACTTGTCGTAGTCGGGAGGCGGATCGCTGGGTGTAGCCGCCATCTTGTCTGAGGAGTGATGGTGTTTGAAAAGGTATGGCTATGGCGATGTTGAAGTCACACAGCAAGCTCAGACTTGACAATAAGGTCAATGTGGGGTTGATTAATAGGGACCGCCCCACGAAGCGCTATCCCGCCTGGACTGGGCTTCAGCTCTTAACGCAAGTTAACTAATGAGCTTTGCCCCTCATGACAGATCGGCATTTGTTAACTACAGTAGTCCATCATGGCATCTGTTTGCAATGGATGAAATCCATAGCAGGTGGATGTATGTGAGTCTACATAACATGGTGCCTCCACTAACTACAGTTGTTGGGCTGACTTGGATATAGCTAGGGAGTAACCGTCAAATTACACGGATAGCATCGCCCTTGACTGCTTTATATTTCATCTCATATCATCCGTAGTTCGGGGTTTCATGACGTTGTTTCAATTCTCGGTGACTAGGTACGCTATATCGTGCAGATGCTCGCTTGGCGTCTGTTCTGGAATTGTATTCTTAGATCCAAGTATGATAGACTAGATATAAACAAAAACATCGTTTAATCGATCATCAATTTATGGCACATCGACATTTGTTAATTAATCGCTCTCATGCTGCCTTGCCTCAATGATGAAGTTGTCTGCCTTATTGCCTTATTGCCGTTTTCAGGCATGGATGGCACAGGCCACGCGGGAACCCACCAAGTACCTTTGTACCTCCTCTTCAACCTAAGCTGAGTTCGCCCTCAGTTCAGCCCACTCATTCACTACCGACCTCCAAAATCGACTCTGCTACCAGCCACGGGTCGCAAAGGGCTGTATAGATTGACAACAGCCTAAAACTTCAAAAAATACCCACAGAAGGCTCTCAAGAATAGCGAACCGCAAACTTATCGTTGTGATTAACGCGCTTCTCCCGCGCTCCAGGTCTACAATTTGACGCGACCAGGAACCCAGCACGCGTCAAAATCCACACAAGCGCCGCCGCAACGACCTCGACCTCGACATTTGCGAACTCCCATTGCGCGCCTACGAATTGCGCAAAGGAACCTCGTTGAAAAATCTTGTGATGCGCATGGTCCAGCGACCGTATCGATCATAGTCAAGATGGACAGCAAGCGCAAGGCCAATGGATCCGTATCGGTAGAAACCGACGACCGATCCGCAAAGCGTCGCAAACTCGCTGTAAGCCTCCCGTTACTTTCCCATGCATTCGCGACGATGCACTGGATCTACGGACCTTTATCAAGCTTGGTTGTCGCCACCACATACTGCCGCAATACGCGCAGACCAGCTTTCATTTATAGCTGAGTCGATGGCTAACGAGGACGGGTCACAGGAGGAATACGACCTATCCAAAGGCGAAACCCGAGATTCAACCACAGCATATGGAATTGCATTCTTAGAACAGCTTCGCCGAACTGCTGATAAAGGGTGATTGCCACAGCTTGCGGCTGATTATGGTAGACTAGCTGACATTCACTCAAGTGGTCGTCTTATCGCAACAAATTTCGAGAAACTGCCACCGCGCGACGGAAATGCAGAATACTACAAGCGAACACGAATGCCTATCTCGTTAACGATGATTGAGGAAAAGCTAAACGATGGCGAATTCGAGAATCTCGCCGAGCTGGAAAGCTATTTCAAGCGAATGATTACCAACGCGAAAGAGTTTTATTCTCGATCAACCACGTCCTTTGATGATGCGGAACGAATTCGAAAGGCGTTGAGTAACTACATGACGAAGAAGAACCCTGCATATCACACCCGCGGCTACCAAGCTGTGCCCACACCACTGCCGGAAGAGGATTCAAATGACGCCGAAGACGAAGATGCAGAGAGAGAGGAGGGCAACGAAGAGGCCGTAGAAGAGGCCGTAGAAGAGGCCGTAGGAGACGCCGAAGATGAAAAAGACGAAAAAGAGGAAGAAAAGGACGAAGATGAGGAAGAAGACGAAGAGGAGGAGGAGGAAGAGGAAGAGGAGGAGGCGGAACCAAGCTCTAAGAAGCGAACCATCACACTTAAGCGGCGAGGGCCGGGTCGTCCACCCCGGCGAGCGTCTACCAGAGGCAAAGAAACACCAAAGCCGGCTGCACATCCAGCGAAGCCTGACCATGAGTATGAAAACGTGCCCTACAAGGGCCTGAGCTTCCAGGAGGCCCAAGAAAAGATTGTCGAAGAGCTTCTCCGACACCAAGAACCTGAGTGAGTGGGAGTATGGCTGTCTCATAACCACCAGACCTCTAACATATCTAGGTACGATGACGCTTATTTTGAGCCTTTTATCAACTTACCTCCCCGAGCTTTGAAGGACTACTTTAAGGTTATCACTGATCCCCTCTCGATCAAGAAGCTGCAGAAGATGGTCAAGGGTGTTCGTGGCCGTGGCGAAACCACCGGGTCTAGTGATTTCAAGACGTGGAGCGCCTTTGAAGAGAAGTCTAAGCTTCTCTGGACAAATGCGTTTTTTTATAACGAGGAAGGAAGCGAAATCTATGCTCTCGCCCAAGAACTCCAGGTTAGTCTTGTCAAACTTGCGTATAACCGCAATCGCTTACCAGTCGCGTAGGACTTCTTCCGTGACCAGCTCAAACAGGCTCGAGCGGTGGTCCCAGAGCCCTCGCAGCCTAAGATTAAGCTCAAGGTTGGCCAGTCTGCAGACACGCCTACACCCTCGGCCAAGAAAATCACAATCCACGTTGGAGGCCAGCGGGACTCTGCGGACTCACCTGCTCCAGCTCGACCAACAGATACAGCCACAAACGGGCAGACCGTCAACGGAACAGCTCGCACCTCAACGCCTGTCCAGCCTCCAAACATCCCACAGGTAGAAAAAGCTCGAAGTATCTCTGTCACTGTCCCCTCACCGAGCCCTTCCGCACAAGCACCACTCAAGGCGGAGGACGCTGCCAGTGCATCGCCGGCTGTCATTCCGCGACCACCTAGCGCCATGTCAGGGCTGGCAACAACAGGGGGAGCGGTAGCTCCTATTCCTGTTGTGCAGCCTCAGCCTGTTCAGCATAATCCTCTTACCAACGGTTACATGGAGCAGAAACATCCCCGTCGCACTGGTAAAGGTATGCAAGCCCGACTATTGCTTCAGAATATGATTTTTTTAGCTGACGATATCAAGGCGTTAAAGATGCGCTCCTCTCGAGTGTGAGAATCCAAGTTCATCCCAGCTTTCAAGCCCACAGTCCTACCGTGGCCACGGTCATGCCAAATCCTACGGATATGCGGCAGTCGGCTACCATCAACTTGCCCCCTCATCTCACGCGCATCCTCGTCATCCCGGCACTACCCGACCACCTTCGCAACCGGCAATACAGCCTCTGGAGCCTGGTGAACAAGCAGCCTCTGAAGCCCATTCACCAGCAGGCCCCTGGCCAACAGCCCCAGGAGCGCGCCTTCGAGGCCATCCTGCACCCTGGGGTCAACGTGGTCGAGGCGCACCTCATCGCCGCCATCCCGCGGGACGAGCGCGTGTTTGGCGGCCCGGAAGTCGAGCTGGAAGTTTTCACCATCTTCATCAACGTGCTGAGGAATTAGACGTCCCCTGGACAGGAGTTGGAGCATGGTAGGGCGATGGCACCAAGAATAACGACAACGACCCCGGTAATGGCACCGAGGCCACTCATGAGGCCACCCCCTGTCCCATCTAATGGTCCCATTAACCGGACGAGGTATCCTCAGCTTATTTTGCCGAAAAGCACACCAAGCAGACCTTCGTAAATCCCCTTCATGACCTGGTATAGTTGGAAGATGGTGCAGTTGGAGGAATGATTTAACTCAGGTGTTGGGGCGGGTGTATGGATTTTTTTTTAAAGTACGATAGCCTCGGGGGTTCAGGTTCATAAAGTGCACTTAAAGCTGTTACTTCCAACATTTGTTCTCGGGTGCAGGTTTCTACTGTGATGATGGCATGATGGTGTACAAAGTTGTGATATTCCAATTCTATGGTATCTCAAAGCAAACCCCTTTCCATGCGCCACGCAAAGCCATGCGAGAAATCATCCACAATGGAAGCCCGCTCTCTTCTCACCCGCTGTCAAAATTCAGATACTCGCATCAACCAGGCGCTGGTCGTTGCTTGAGTTGTACAAGATGCTTAAGGCCGGTCTGAATGCCCATGAACTTGCGCGACTTGGGATCATAGTAGGCCAGGACGTATACTGCCATGCAAGCAGTATTTCCCATTAGCTCGACAACGCCGTCAACCCTGATGCACCCCCTGTTCGGTGGGCTCTTTGTGGGTTTCCAGTTCCGGGCGAAGGTAAGCGATGCCGCCTGGAGGGCGGCTTGAATCCTGGGGTCGAGCTGCGTTTCGTTACCAAGGAGGGTGCCGATAATGTCGCCGTTGCCGGTGGGAAGAGATCCAGGAGGCGGTCGCTCAGACTGTCCAACTACTTTAACTGCTTGGTTTCCTACGCCTGGGAAACTGCCTTGTCTAAGGCGGTCCAAGGTCACGGATTGCCATGTAGCCTCTGGGGGTGTAGGGTCGCCAAAACCAATGGCTTTCAACACATCTTGTACCGTTTGTTTTGCTAGGAAGCTAGCAAACGTCCAAAAGGTCAAAGCCACTGCCTTGGGATATAGGACTTTGTCAAGGTGGCTTGCAGCAGTTGAGTCGATTGGTCGCTCGCCCCAGAAGATGCCTTCATTATCGATGATAATCCTAAAAGAAACATGAGAAATGGCATGCTTTGGGTAAGCAGGTAACACTTACCCCGAGACATAGTGTTTCGGCGGAGGCCCAGGTGGGTAGAGGATGTCTAACCACAGTTTCCTCACGGTTATGGCCCCGCCACCAAGCAGCTTGACAAATGCAGGATTCTTCTCAACTCCTTGTTTGATCTCGTTTGCTAAGCCGACTGTGAGGTGTTAGTATAAGTAAATTTGTATGGAAATTTCCGACTTGCATTTGATCTCCTTCTGGAGCTTTGTGTCTTGGTTGACCTTGACGAACGTCTCCCACTCGGGGTCAGAGCCTCGATAAGGAGGTTGTTTGACCTCTTCCGTGGTGAAAGGAAACGGTAAGAACAGGAGGGGTTCTTCTTCCTCTTCCATTTTCTCCATTTCCTCCTTCTCTTTGTCGGACATGGATTCCCATTCTGCATCGACGTAGTCAAGGACCGGGTCGAACACGACGGCGAAAAAGATCTGCCAGCAAGTGTATAGAATGGCGGTGGCTATAAGTGCTCGTCTATGAGAGAAATTAGCCTACGTTTGACATGGCTGTCGCCGAAAGCTCTAGAAAGATGTACCCGAGTCGCTTCCGAAAGCTTGCGCCATGAGCACTCCCTTCGAAACCCGTCCTACTGAAATATACAGGTAGGTCTGAAGGGGGCTTTTTTTGGCGCCATGGAAGAAAGGATATTTGTCGGCCTAGAGGTCGAATTTGGCGGGCCAGGGTTCGTTGAGTTGGGATCGTCGAGATGGCGGCTCGCCGCAAAACGGCTTGTCGAGCGAACATGGTGCTGGAAGTTGTGAGACCAGGGCATAAAAGAAGTAGACAAGAATAAGAAGAAAAAAGAAAAGACGTCGCTCTCGCCGTATGAGGAGTCGGCCTCAAGGAGTGCACATCATCGCAACGGTGGCGACAGCAATGCAATGATAGCGATGTTGAATATCGACGGTTCCATGATTCGAGCCGTCCTCAGGCGCATGTACTGTAGAGCCGTGCATGTCTGCATTAGGCACAGTATAGATCGACCTGTTCCCGCTCAATATCGGCGTTTCGCACTGTATGACGGAACAACTCGAGGCCGCGAATCCCGACACGTGCATCCCCCATAGAAGTCGCCGCGCCTAGAGCTTGCGACGTTCAAGCTATCTCAGCCTGGTCCCTGTTCAACAAGCTTCATCAACCCACGATCAAAATGAAGCTCACCATTGGGCTTACTGCGGCTCTCGCCAGCTTTGCGGCTGCTGCTGAGCAGGCTGCTCAGGTTTACATACTCCGCGGATCCCATCCGGTCGAGTCGACGACGAGTCTCACTCAGAACGAAGCCCGCCTGGTCCTGCACCAACGACTCGCTCCCGAAGGCAAAGGCCCATCATTTCGCGACGTCGCCGACATCAAGAACCAGGAGCGAGTTGTTTCTCTAATCAACAAATATGGCAAGGTGCCCGCGCCGATCTTCTCCCAGGATGAAGCTGCGTCGCCACGCCAGCTCGTTGTGATGGTTGAGGGTGTGCCTAGCGTTGAGCACAAAACGCATCTTGGCTCTCTCTCTCACGCCCAGCCCGACTTTACAATCTCTATTGGCCAGGATAAGATTGCTCAGAACGATTTCTACAAACTTGGCGTCGCTAAGAAGCACGGTTGCCCCCTGAACAAGGTTGTGAACTCGTTCGAAGAGAGCTGCTGGAACGGCCATTCAACTCTCGCTACGTACAAGTCGAAGGTATTCAATCAGTGGTGTTATTACACGTCTAACCTGAACTGGGTCTAACGCGTCATGTAGGACTCCGATCTGATCACTTTCTTGCGTGAACTTCCTAAGCTTCAGAAGCTTGCCGAGTCTGGCGAGATGGAGACTACTCTGGTGTTCTTCTCTGATGGCTCAATGGCTGAGACCAACTCCGACGATCAGCAGGAACTTCGACGTCGACAGGCCGAGACCGTGATGAGCTCTGTGGAAGACACTGCCGACTCACCCGCCGAAAGCACCTCTACTTCCCCCATCTTCTCCTCAGTCCCATCTGTTGTGCCCTCCTGCTTCAAGTCTGAGGACAGTTGTATCCAGGGTACCGCCAACTGCTCTGGCCACGGCGCTTGCCAGAACAGGTTTGCCAAGCGAGACGGTTCCGACGCAAAAGAGACCTGCTTCACTTGCCACTGCCTTAGCACCGTGAGTGAGAGCGGCAGCGTGACTCACTGGGCTGGCAACGCATGCTCTAAGCAGGATATCAGCTTCCAGTTCTGGCTCTTCGCCGGCTTCACCATTGCTATGGTTACTGTGCTGTATCTGGCCATCGGCATGCTTTTCAGCGTCGGAGAGGAGAAGCTTCCTGGTGTCATTGGCGCAGGCGTGTCAAAGTCCAAGTAAGATGCTTTCGCCGTAGCGATGCAGACTGATTCAGGGAGACTGTACGTTGCTGGAGTTGTATAAGTCGGCTAATGGGGTTCCACATAAACTCCAGGACGGGCATGTACCATAATGGTGTATCTTGATATACGGGCGTATAAAGGTTAGGTGCTTGTGTTAGGTGCCTCGGTAATTGAGGCCTCGTTATTTTAGAATGCGTTTGATGCTTGTCGAGTTTTCATTTAGGCTGCTTACTATTATCTGCGACCATTTTGTTAGTCAGGCCTACCTCTTTGCTCATGGCAAGCCGATTGTTTTACACCCTTGGTCTCTAGCATGTTTCGAATGTAGCTCTCGACGACTTACGGACAGAAAACATTCCTTCTCTTTCAGACTCACTGTGCAAATCACGAGGCTCTCTGTAGCCTGCAACTAGTGTTAGTTGGTAGCGTTAGATTGCTATAAAACCGCAAACAGATGAAACGGCGTTTATAAAGCCTCCGGATCCGTCCGACATGGTCACCATTCTCACCGAGGCTTCCTTCTCGTCGCTGGTGGAGCCAATCGTGGAGGTTCTGCTATGCCCGTTGACCCACACAACGCTCGCTTAGTCACCCGGACGGACATTATCGTAGCAACCTCAAACTCCGGCCCTACCCTTTAAGTGCCTGGGAGATATCTCTGTCATTGGAAAAGTCCGCCGGACTTGTTTCCTCTTGTGAACCTGGCTGCTCCTTTCTGACTGGCCCATTCACAACTCTTTTGTCCTTTTTGGTGAGCCAGCCGAAGTGTTATTCCCGAATTCGAAACTCCGGCTCCGGTCCCGAACCATGATGTCGAGTATCGACAGGCCTAAGCCGGCAACTGCGAAATGGGGAGCCGCGTGTTTGGAGTGTTCAAAAGCAAAGGCGAAGTGTATACGGTCGAATAATGCCCTTGGGGCGAAATGTGACAGGTGAGTCGTGTTTAAAAAATTCTCCTATCTTGGACGCCGAAGGATTCGTGGTTTCCAGGAAAGGAAGACGGTGTAAGTGGATTTACACCACTTACATCTAGCTACTTTATGTCTGGTCGACTTTCTACATTGCCGTGTTTTTTTTACAACCCTCTTCTTCTTCTTATTTACCCTCAGATCAGCTCAGAGGAATGAACTGACACGCAGCTGTAGGTGTGAAAGGCTAGTGAAAAGCTGCAATGAACAGGTTCATCGACCTCGAAAGAAGAGACAACCCAAACCCTCGTAAGTCGTCCCTAGCTGGCACCAACTGTCATGGAACAAATACCTCTGATACATCCCTCCATTTACCATGGAACTATTTATGTATACCTGGACTAACCCTTACATAGACGAACCGCCCAGATTGAAGAAAGACTTAATGGCCTGGTCAGCCTCCTCAAGGCCTCGGGGGGTTTGTCAAATGCAGACCTCGCAACCGACACGACTTGCATCCCGACTGAAGTAGATCCTGTGATTTATAACCAGCAACAGCCTTCATCAAAAGGACCAGACGGATCTTTCACACCGAGTCTTAGTCCATGGGCCATCCCCGCGACTTACAACTCATACGCCCCCCCGCAATGCATCTGTAGGCCAGCATCTGGCGACGCTCCGCCTCCTCCAGCCTCCGACGAGGTGCTTTTAAACATTTACCGAAACGAGTTACAGGCCCTTCACCCATTCGTCGTGGTACCTGAGAATATCACAGCAGCCAAGCTCAAGGCGACCCGCCCCTTTCTCATGGCATCCATCCGGATGGTCACTTCATTCCGAAGTCTGAGGTCGATGAGAGCGCAGATGTTTCGGCTTATAACGCACATATCCGACCATATGCTCATTCGCTCAGAGCGTTCTCTTGATCTGCTAATGGGCATTATTGTTATCGTGGCCTGGTATCAGTACCACTGCTTCATGCACAGCCAGCTAAGTAATCTGGTGGCCCTTGCTACAACATTAGTTGGCGAGTTGGGACTACATCGTAGCCCAACCGTCCTCGAGCGTACGAATCTCATGGTTGTTAAGCCATTTCAGCCTGAACGTAGAACGAACGAGGAACGAAGAGCCCTGCTGGGAGTCTGGTTCTTATCATCAGCGTGGGTCTTCTCATTCTTTGGCACTACTCGTATCTAATTTGTGTTAGGATGTCGCTTGGCTTCTCTAAGATAGAGTCTATGAGATACACCAAGTACATACAGGAGTGCTTAGGAGTAATCGAGCGAGACAAGGAGTACGAAACAGATGTGCGGCTCGTGTACCTTGTCCGTATACAGCATTTGACAGAGCGAATCTCTCAACTCAATTCTCCAGATGACCCAGCAGAAGAGGTTGTCGGCCTACCAACAGCCCCATTGTCAGCCTACGTCTCCGCCTTCCAAGGGGAACTCGACCGGATTCGAAATGGGTTGCCTCCTAGCTTGAAGAACGACAGTGAGTTGCTTGGTCTGCATTGCGTTACCGTGCTAATATATCAAGGTATTATCAACACGTTCCTCAATACCGCCGAGCTTCGTCTCTACGAGCCCCCAGTTCTGGATACCTCTCGCATCATCTCAATGTCGGAATCCCTCACCTCCCCTACACTAGGAGCTGCCTCAGCTCTGGATATCTTTTACCAGTCCAGGAACGCACTGAAAAGGTTTTTTGATAACTGGCTCGCGATCCCCGTATCCGAGTACTATTGCCAAACAACGCCTGTTGCTGCGCAGCTTATCCTTGCGTTGACGATGCTGGGCCGTTGGGCCAAGTTCACAGCACCCATCACGTTACCTGCAGTCCAAACGCCCATGCCAAGCGACACAAGCGCAAACAACGCCAACGTAGAAACCTTCAAAGCTAATTCTGAATACTCGCCAAGTGTGAGCTCGAGAAAGCTCACGCCGCCAGCATCAACGCCGGGTATTCACGACAAAGATCCACAAGAGTACAGCCAAATTATGCTTCGAGAGGGTACCGATCCGAGACTGCCGGCTGCGGTGGCCGCTCTCCGAACACAGATACAAAGCCAGCCGGGGCTCTCTCTGGACGTGTCAGGCATTCTTTCGGGCATCTGCGCCCGTTTCGAGGAGGCTAACGCAACGTTCCAAGTGGCGTCGTCTGAGCCAGGTGCCTCGGACCACAACCTCTGGAGCATGAGCGCAGTCAAAGTCCGAATCACGCAGGCCAAACTGGAGCGCTGGGCTGAGATAGTTGCCGCGGGGACTGAGGCACTCAAGCTCCAGGACGAAGACCGTGGAGACACGGATATGGAGGACAGCGGGACCAGTGATGCCGGAAGGTCGACGACTATGGACGGGACGGAAGCCTTCATGGGCAGCGATATGCAAACAGATATGCTCACGCCGAACTGGAACGGAGCAACGCCGTGGACAAGCGAGATGCTGCAGGGGGTCGATCCCTCGCTATGGTTTGACGGGTATCTCGACTGGGGTGCGGTGATTATGAACTCGATGGGGAACTTGGAACAGTAGAGTGTTGACTTAGGGGACCTAATGATAATAATAATACAGGCATAAGATGGGATCGGCTTTATAGACACTATTTATCACCGAGGACTACTCTTGTCAGACATGAAGCCCGTGACTGACGTTACCTAGCAGAGGAATAGAACGTCCTTTCTTCCGTGACGTATAACAACGTTAGTTATTACATGACTGTAAAGAAGTGGCCTATCAGCTGGACAGCCGCCGAATCGGACCAAAGTTCATAGCTCGACTCTGTCAACCTCCATCATTGCTAGACATCTCAACTATATCAATAATCCTTTCCCGCCCGCCTCCAAATAAATACCTGGGCACTGAGTGACTTCACCTCGTGTTTTACTTTTCCAAACCTCTTTCTAATCAACATCTCAGAAACCTGATCAGAATGGCTACAACAACTGCCCCGCAAACCACCCCGCAATGGTGGGAAGCATTCCCTGAGGCCAAGGCTTCGTGTGCTCGAGTCGAGGCGTCTGAAGTTGCAGACCTCATCCAAGAGACCACAGCTGCCGGAAACGATGGCACCCGTGATTTCCTGCTAGTGGACGTCCGGAGAACAGACTGGGAGGGTGGCACCGTGGCGACCTCTATCAACCTCCCCGCCCAAACACTGTATCAAACTCGGTCGATGGTCTATCAACTCTGCAAGCAAGCGGGTATCCGACGGATAATCTTCTATTGTGGTGCGTACTCTCTATCTGATAACCCTGATGTATTCCGTCGCTGATGAGATGTCTCAGGGAGCTGTGGTAGCAGAGGCCCACGATGTGCCGGTTGGATGCAGGACTACCTCGATGAAGTTGGCGAGACTAGGATCAAGGCTGAGATCCTGACCGGAGGTATCAAGGGGTGGCAGAAGGCGTACGGTGGCAAGCTGATGGACTGGTATGACGAGAAGGTCTGGACAGGACAGGGCTAGTAAGACTTGGCCAGCTCAAGCATCAGCCCGAAGATATCCTCCTTGTTGAAATCTAGCAAGATTTGACTCAAACGAATTGTCTATAAAGACATGTCTCATTTTCGACCTCAAAACGCCAAGCAAACAGAACAAATCCCAGTCATCTCTTGCCATGTTTCCATTCGTTCCGAGATTATCTGTGTTGTCGATCATCACCACCGATTCGTTCCAGTGCCTCAAGCATCACCACCGAGTTACCACGGATAACCTATTGCAGGATCAGCACTGTCATCTCTACGTTGCAAGAGTAGGGAGGACTCGTCAAAAACGTACCACCATGCCGAGTCTGACCTTCTCTCCGCCCTCCTTCTCCTCCACCGCCTCGTCCAGGACAATGTTTAGGAATACCTAGTTGGATTAGCTTAGATCTCGTTGATCGGTCGCAGACAAGCTCACATCGTAACCACGGAGAACACCGAGAACCTTGCGGCTGCCGTTCAGCTGAACGAACAGTCGTTTATCGAGATACTGGTAAGAAAAGTTAGCCATGATCCAACACAATTAGGCTACACAGTAAAATGGCCCAGCGCCGACATCCTTAGGGAGCTGGCCCAGAAGTGATAGGGAAAAAGGATCAAACACACCTTCTTGAGCTCAGGTTGCGCGGGCGCCATCTTGAGCAGTCAATGTTGAATAGCTTGGGATATTGTCGATTTGCGACGCGATCGCGGCGGGAGCTATCATTTCGCATGGCGGGAAAAGCTGGGTCACGTGGCGATAAGATTAACTAAATGCACGTCACTTTTGTACATCTTTAAGCGCGTCGCAACCTAGAAGCACCACCAGATCTTGTGCGCCGAGCAAAGAACGATTGCATCATGAGCTCTTTTGCTGGAAAGCGCAAGGCGAAAGTTATCAAGGTCGCTGATGAGGACGATGTGGCTGGAAGCGTGCCAGTCCCAAGCAGCGACAACGGCTCCAATGATGGTGAGTATCCAGCCTTTCAACATGCGACTCTTGCTGATGAAGACCAAGGCTGACCCTTGCGAATACAGAGCATTCTAAGCCGCTCTTCGGCACGAAAGCTGGACGTAAGCCATTCCGACAATCTGGACTAAGGAAGAGCTTCAACCCTGCCGACGGCGAGGCGATCCCAGATGTTGCGTCTACCGACAACGTCAACGAAGATGACGGCCCAGTTGTGGTGCGACCAGCCATAAGTCGATCGAGCTCGCTAAAACAGAAAAAACGGCCCAGCAAGTCTTCAAGGTTATCATTTGGCGGTGATGACGGGGCTACAGGCGACGAGCCCACGGAGGTGATCACACCCAAGAAGAAGCTACCTCTAGGACGCGCACTCGAGAATAGTGCCATCAAAAGAGGATTGGGCACAAGGGGACTTCCTGTGAGATCCATTGGAGATGACGATGATCGTCCAAAATACAGCAAGGAGTACCTCGACGAGCTACAATCATCGACCCCGAATACCCCCCAAAACGTCTCTACGTTTCCGCCCGACGATAGCGATATGATGGACCTTGATGCTTCGGAGCTCGAGGGAGCCATGATTGTTGAAACCTCCGACTTTAGCCAACCAAAACCGACTACCTCGATTCTTTCTGAAGCTGAGATCCGCGAGAAGAAAGAGCGCCGGGCCCGGCTGGCAAAAGAAAAGGACTTTTTATCTGTGGAAGATGATGAGGACCCCTTTGGTCGCAAGAAGAAAGACGATACTCGGTTAATTGCAGAAGATGAAGATCTCGGCGAGGGGTTTGATAACTATGTTGAGGACGGCGGACTGTCACTAGGCAAGCGAGCTGAAAAGGAGCGCCGCAAGCATGAGCGACAGCAGATGGCCGAGCTCATCACTCAGGCCGAAGGCCATAGCTCTGATTCTTCGTCTGATAGTGACGCCGAGCGACGGATCGCATACGAAGCTGCGCAAACACGCGCTGGTATGGACGGCTTGAAGAAGCCCCGCAAGAATCCAGCACAAGAGGTGCTGCAGGTCCCCCCAAAGATCGCGCCTCTTCCCAGTCTGACGGAATGTCTGGCTCGTCTACAGACTACGCTCAAGGGCATGGAGGAAGAGATGAAAGGCAAAGAGTCACGAGTGCAGAAGCTTCAGAGGGAACGGGAAGAGATTGTGAAAAGAGAAGGAGAGGTGCAGGCTTTGCTGGACGAAACTGGTCGAAAATATCAGGAGGCGATGGGGCAAGGAAAGGTGACCGAGGTTCCTACGAATGCTCCTGTAGAGTTGGCTGGCGCAAGAGGCCTCGAAACCCTGGGAACACCATCGAGAAAGATGGAAGAAGAGGATTGATTGTCTTCGAAAGGTCTCTTGGAGGTCAAGTCCCTACCCCTGAAGCTGGTTCGTCGAGTGGTTGCATCGAGCAGCTGGCCTCTGGTTCTCGGTCAAACCTGGTCTGCTTCACCCTGGATGGCGAGCTATGCTGTCGTCAAACCATAGCCGTTGCTGTTGATGTTGATGACTTGAGTATGAGCATGAGCATACGCCATTGATCGTGGGCCGGCTTACTCGAGTCCCGGTTGAGGGAGTCCTCGGTCTGATTGTGACAACTTGGAATTAGTTTGAGACTGACTGGTACGCCATGCAGCAGTCACACAAGGCACCAGAAGCCCACCTAGGAGAGCCGAAGGCCCTGCCAGACTTGAGCTAAACTACATGGTTTAGTAATACCCAGTCATGGGGGTTTGCTCTACGTAGACATACTTGCCCACGCATTACACAATAATCATTACTCGCCGTTCCTCTCCGTCTCGATGTCACCTCTGTATATACTAACGAGAATATCAAGTATCGGGTTGTGCATCTGGATCCGTAACGCTGTCCTCTCGCTATCGATCAATCTTTACGCTCGGTGATGGTGACCCAAAAGTCGGATGCAAAGAGAAAGACAGATGTCTGAGTCTTGATGGGCCTCTCGGGATTCATGATTGCAAAGTCGTACCGTTTGATCAACTGTCGTCATTCAGTACTTCAGTCCAAGACAGCAGCAGAAGGGGTGGTTTCTCACTTCAAAAACAGCCTTGTGAATCTCCATGAGAGCAATCGGCCTCCCGAGGCATGCGTATTTGCCATGGCCAAAGTGTGTATCCACGGCCGCCGTCATTTTCCGCAACTCATCTTCTCGGGCTCTTAGCCATCGTTCTGGACGAAAAACGTCGGCGTCAGTGCCCCAAACGAGCCGAGACCTTCCTACACCATAGAAGCCCTGGCCGATCTGCGTGCCGCCTGGGACGAAGAAGCCGTTGATGGTGTCACCCTCTGCAGGTACTTGCTTGAAGCCGAGGCCGCCCAGAGGGGGCCACATGCGCAAGCCTTCGCGGACCACGGCTTGGAGATACGGCAGTGTCTGGGTCTGAGCCCAGGAGATTGGTGTGCTCACAGAGGGGCCAAACTGGCGGATCTCAGCGATGAGTGAGGCGTAGGCGGGCGGATTTGTGATGAGGGAGAGGAGGATCATGCGGAGGACGTGGGCGGTTGAGTTGGAGCCTGCGATGCTACAAGGATGTCAGTCTTTTTTGAGCTCAAGCTCGTGAGGCGACTTCGGGCAGAGGGGTGTACATGGAGATGAAGACTTGCTGGACCAACTCCTCCTCGTTCATTCCGCTGTTGATATGAGCACCCAGCATGCCACTAGCGGGCGCAGCATTTTCAGCTAGCCGTTTCCGAACAGTAGTTGTTGCAAGCCTTTTCCCAAACAACAACTGTCAGTGAGTATCCAAGGCTGGGATCCTCAATACTCACCCCATCAGACGTCCAAAGCCCACTTGATCCTCCTCCTGTGGTAACAAAAGATTAAGTGGCCATCGATGAACAACCCTTGTCAGCCAAGGATAGACCGATACTATGTTCATGACAGACAGAGAGCTGACATTGATCTCGTTGTAGTGGTAGAGGTCCTCATCCTGAGCGAGATATCCAAAGGGCTCGCCAAACGAGACATCGCCGATGGCATCGAGAGCAAAGAACTGCGTTTTCTCGGCCAAGTCTACAGGCCGTGCCTCGGTGGCTGTTGATATATACTTGCGTTCGATAAGAGCGAGAAAGTTGAGAAGCTGACGATCTATGCCCGTCTCGAACCCGAATCCCTCGTTCTCCTTACCGGAGTACTATACGCGGTGGATCATCAGCACTGCGCGTGTAACGAGCAAGCTCTGTCTACGAACCCCAGGCGCCATCTTTGCTCTCATTGCCTTGTGCCTGGCCTCATCTCTCTCGGACACGACGTTGTCGACGTTTGGTACGATTCTGCCGCTGTCGTAAAAGTCGCCTTTGGTGTAGGCGCTCCTGACAGCCGACATGTTGCGCAGGACGACTGGATCAGTCGAGAGCAGCTCGTTGGGGCCAATGCGGACAAGAGGGCCTTTTGTATGTATCAGTACTTTTCAACTCGTGCTTGTATGGGTTTGCATGGGTCAGTACCATGCTCGTCGGCTGCGTCTTTGAGGTGTTGATGATAGCGACCGCTGAGAGCTCCCCTCAGCTGCCACCACGACGACCATCCCGCAGACCTAGGACCGGGGATATGGCGCAGACGATACCAGCGCTGGAACTGATGAGTTGCCAGTGCCACCAGCAAGATGACGACCACTCCGACGTAGGAACTCGGCGACGACAGCTTCCCCATGGCCAATCCCAGTAAGACGATCACAGCGCAAAGGACTAACTAACTTGTTGGCGGTTCAAGAGGACGCGGTCTCTTCTCGCCAATATCTCACTCGCTGGGTAACTTGGTGGGGGGATAGTGAGACTTTAAAGCGGCCCCAAGCCCCGGATCGACAGTCAAGGGCGCGCCCCGCGCTCTTGAAGCGGCGCGGAACTGCTAACGTCAACTAGTTAGTTATGTATGGGTTATCGGCTAGACGGGCTCCATTCCCCAAGGGGCACAGTGAGGCTTTACGGGTGTGGCAGCAGTACATCCGGGGGCGTTCCACTCTGGACGGCGCAGTTCATAACTTGAAATAGTTAGACGCCGAGGCCCTAGTAACGGGGGCTAGTTAGTTGACGTGTACTAACGTTAAAGCAATGTGATGGTCCTAGGTTCAATTAAGAATCGTTAGAAGTGGCATACCTCGGTACTTGGTATTGGTTTTGAACATTAGA
Organism: Fusarium staphyleae; assembly: GCA_017140175.1. NCBI lineage: Eukaryota > Fungi > Ascomycota > Sordariomycetes > Hypocreales > Nectriaceae > Fusarium > Fusarium staphyleae. Next base: position 43,402 of record JADDON010000045.1, read on the forward strand.
CAATACTAGTTCTAGTTCTTGCTCTAGAAACTCAATGATAGCAGACTCAAAGGACGCCGCTGGTCCTTCTATGGTATCCAGCAAGGCATCGAGATATGAAACCTGTGATACAGCACTTGCCGTGTCATTCGGCCAAGAGGAATGCGCTTCCATCAAGCCTACCCCCATCGCAGGCCAGGGAATCACTAGAAAGATGCCGTGAGGTTATCAGCTTGCCGACTACGGCCAGCATCCACAAAAGTCAAGCATCTCTTATGCGTCCTTCTTGCTCTGCCCCGGGCTGTACAAGAGGCCGTCCGTCATATCTCCAAACCACCACGCCCAATAGTCGACAGGAAGACTGATCCGCCCATACCACGGAGTCTCGCCCGTCACCTTGGGCATCCTGTCTGCAGCCTTGACTAGGTAGTTGCTCGTGGCATCCATGGCCAGCTTCCGCGGCTTGCCCTCCTTGTTCTCCATGACGGGCATCACGGCCGTCGAGCCCGTCTTCTCCATCCGCTTGAGGACCCGCGTCAACATCTTGGCCATGACGTCGGCGCCAGGCGTCCACGACGAGGTAACGTAGCCCATGACGAAGCCCATGTTGGGGAGAGACTCGAGCATGCAGCCGCGCCACACGTACGACGCGCCGGCGTCGATGGGCTGGCCGTCTACCAGTGGTGTCACGCCGCCAAAGAGCTGGAAGTAGAGTCCTGTGGCAGTAACGATAATATCTGCCGGTATTGTACTGCCAGACTTGAGCAGAATCCCGTCTTTGGTGACTGTGTCGATGACATCTGTTACAATCTCGCAGTTGTCCCTGTGCAGAGCCTTGAAGAAGTCTCCTTCCACACAAAGGCACAGTCTCTGCTGAAACGGATTGTAGCTCGGGTTAAAGTGAACATTGACGTCGATGTCCCTGGGCAGTGCCTCTTTCATCGAGCCCATGATGGCTTTGCGTCCAATACCCGGGAACGCGAGGAGGAGCTGGGTGATGAGAACCTCCATCAGCGTGTCCTTCCAGTACATGAGCCAGTAAGCCCACGTCCACGGAAGAAGGAAGCGCAGGACGGCGTCGGTCCACGACGAGTTTGGTCGAGACGAGACAAAGGACGGGCTGCGCTGGAGCATGGTCACCATGGCTGCCTTCTCGGCGAGCGAAGGTAGGAGAGTAATTGCGGTAGCCCCAGAGCCGACGACGACGACGCGCTTGTTTGAATAGTCAAGGTCTTCTGGCCACCACTGAGGATGCACAACCTGACCAGTGAAATCCTCCATGCCGGGAATCACAGCCTCAAAGGCCTTGTCGTACGAGTAGTAGCCCAGACAGCTAATGACAAAGTTGGCGATCATGACCTTGCGCTGTCCGTCCACGTCCACTTCCAGTCTCCATTGCTGCTCGTCTGTCCGCCACTCGCACCGAATCATCTTGTGTCGGAACTGGATCTTGTTGCGCAGACCAGCCGCGTCGACAGCTTCTTCCAGATATTCCACAATCTCGCCCGCCTGCGCCATCTTGTGCCTGTGCCTCCACGGGTGCCATGGGAGGCCGAACGAGGTCATGTACGAGTCGGAACGGAAGCCCGGGTAGCGGAAGAAGCGCCATGTTCCGCCGATTGCTGGCTGGGCTTCGATGATGGTAAAGGAACGGTGCGGGAGCTTCTCGTCGAGGACGTGGCCTGTATTGATTCCTGAGAGACCGGCTCCCAGGACGATGATGTCGTGATGCTCGAATACTTCAGCCATCCTGAATGCGCCCTTGGAGAGAGCTTCAGGGGATGCTGATGCTGTGATGTTCAATTGGTGTTGAGCGAACGACCCTGAGTTCCTTCCACTCTTTGGCTGCGCTCGGACGCAACCATGTCCCTCCCTAGGTACGTACCCGCAAATCGTGGGACGCGGCGTATTTCCGCATTTTCCACTCCGTACATACACTCATCTCGCTGTCTTTAACCTCGACTTATAATGCAGTATTGCTATTTGCCTAACACTGGCAGATCTTGATGGTCTATATTATATAACATCAACGGCTTTATCCTGGTTCTCAACTTTCAGATTCTACAGGGGGGGGCGGTCAAATGTTTAGCGAAATACTGACGTTAAGACGTCGGCTTCTTGAGCTTCTATCACTGGTCTCTGCTGTCACTTTACCACGACCTGGAGAAGCAGGAACGTACCACCCATATCTTCCGATGATCGCGTTGCCGAGTTTTACATAGTATATGGAGTAAGTCTACGGAGGTACGTAGTCTCGAGTCCAAAACGGCCGACAGTGATCGACCCGGATCCGGGGTGGGTCCCGGAGCTCTAACGCTACACCCGATCATGTAAGCCTGTGACTACCGGCCCGGCCTTGGCATTTACGCTTCAGTTGGGCGTATGTATTTATTATACAACAAAGAACTAACTGGCATGATGAATATGCTGTCTGTGGCCGTCAAAACGCTCTTCTTACTTGACATTGACAACACTGGCTTCAGTAACAATCCTAATCATCCGCACAACCATATTAGTTGTTATATCACGCTTAGTTAGGTAGCTCTAAAACCCACTTGATTCATTCCCTTAGTCGGTCTCAAAGTCTCGCAGGGATGAACTCATTGTCATGAAGAAAGTCGACACTCTGTTGCTGTAGGGCTGCAAGGGCCCCTGTGAAGGCTGCATGTACGGATTACGTGCATGTGAGATAGATGCTCCACTGATTCGTTCCAAGGTCCAACAAGGAGGGATCTTATGCCATTGATTATACAGGGCTTATTCGAAAATACATACATCTCGCAAAATGACAGGTGTCATTGTATCTTTGTAATAAGACAAGCATATCTTTCACAAAGACTAAGAATGTTAATACTACACACAAGTTATACCGATTGTCTAGGAGTGCAGTATGTACCACCGTCACTTAAACATACTGAATAATAACTGGTGTAAAGGCCGTTTCTCAAACAAACTCATGTTTTCGCAATTCGACACGCTATTCCTCGGTTTATTGACGCAGCAAGCTGGCTAGCGACAGACTAGATATAACCAATCAATCACTGAAGGGCTGATGACGGCCTTCCCTGCTCCCAAGACGGCGCCGGCGACCCTGGAGCAGGGGGGTATTTGGACGCTTCTCTCAGATGCTGGGGAGTCCCCAGCGGCTTCATCTCCTGCTGACCGTTGCGACGCAAGGCCACCTTGCGGTTGCAGTGTGTGCAGTGGTGACTCAGATGGCTGTTCCAGCCACACGCGTAAGGAGCCACAGCCCCTCCGATAGTTGTTAGTCCGAGTGCGGTTGCAGTCAGGCTGAGGCATTCGTTAGTAACATATGTCGCTCAAGGGGAAGCAGAAAGTCTCACTGTGTCGTGATGGAAGGACTCTTCTTGACTTTGGTCATGACGCGGTGTCTGCAGAAAGGACAGTCTACAGTGTCCGGTTGGTCTCCCAGGAGGTGGAGAGGCGTCACTGCATGCTCGCCGAAGTAGTCCTGGGCTGGAGGGATTGTGGGAGTGACTACAGGTATCAGTCCATCGGAGTATCGTGCCTCCTTTGGCATCTGATCCGGCGTCACAACCTCTGGAAGGCCACCGTCATCGATGTATGTACGGATGGTCCTGAGTCACTGGTTAGTTTTCAGGGGACGAAAGTCACTTGATTCACCACATACTTGGCACGTCGTGGGCCGTTAGTCCTATCGCCGAGGGCTTGTGTCGCGGTGTATGAGGGCGGCGGCGTGCTATCAGGCCCCCAGGGATATTTCGTCTGGTGCTCAGCCATGTCTGAGAAGAAGCGGCAGAAGAAGGTAGAGGTCGATTGAATCTTTTGAACTCTCATCCGCCGTCCAAGGAGAGAGAACGCGACTCTACGCTCACGACTCCCACTGCGGGGGATAGAAGGGCCTTTGTATGTTTACAACAGCTCAACCGGTAGACTACATAGTTAGGTATGTGCCTTCTCAGGGGTGTGGCGCGCTGATCTATCTGCCGGCTGTGCTTACCCTTGAACAGGGGTCTTCTCAGCCGCAACTCGCCAGCTCGCCATAAGAGGGCGGTGCCGGTAAGGCTGTACAGTGACTATCGCATCGCATTGCATTGCTTAATACGTAACACCGTCAGGCACGGAATAAGTAAAGAAAAGGAAGGGGATCAAATTATGGATACATACTTGTCGGACAATAAAACATGGTGAAAACCACGTACGCATTAAAAGTCCAAGTGAGTAAATCTGTTAGTACGAAACACTAAGTTAGGTTCACTGGCCAATACTCCGTAAGGTACCTACGGATATATCACTACGCAGTCCACTGCAAGAGATACCAGCCGAGTTGATGTCAGTGAAAACACAGTTTCCAAGGAGACTTTCAATTTTTTGGCATTCATCCATAACTAAACCTCACCAGAATACAATTGCTCATCATCCATAACAGCATATCATCACCCATAACCAACTTCACTTCATTGGCCGATGTCGCTCAAGATGCCCCGGCCAAAGGGCGCGCGGGGTGCTATGTACATATTGACAGGAGCCCCCACATTACATTGCCCCTCCCCTCCTAAGGCGCTCATGATAAGTTAACTATCAGCATTCCCTACTCCGTACTCCAACAGCTTTCATCCTTCACCAACAACATCAATCTTACAAAATACGCAATCATGTCTTCAGATCAGATTACTCTCTTTGATCTGCCTAGCAAAGCTCCCCGCGCGGCATGGTCGTTGAATCCATGGAAGAGTAAGTCGCCCCAATTACTACCTGACGTCAGTTAGTAGCATGATGACTAGATAACTCACCTCGGTTCCAGCCCGGTTTCTCTTGAACTTCAAGGGTCTTGACTACAAGACCGAATGGGTACGAATGAGCTTCATCCTCGCGGTTTTACATACTTGCTAATTCCTGGCAGCTCGAATACCCCAGCATCAAGCCCACATTGGAGCCCCAGTACGTCCGTCCCTAGCTAGCCTACCAAGGGACTATTCACAAGCTGACCGATCTCCTCCGTCAACAGCGTCTCAGCCAACAAGTCGACAGGAACATGGACCATCCCTACCGTCAAGTTCCCCGACGGAACCTACATCATGGACTCGCTTGAGATCGTCAAGCGCATCGAGAAAGAACACCCCGAACCCTCGGTCCACCTGGACTCGCCTGCGCTCACCAAGCTCGGAGAAGTCATGCCGCGACTCATGGAAGCTCTCAAGCCCGTCTACTTCAGCACGGTGCCGGAGCAGCTTCTCAACCAGGAGAGCATCCCCTACTGGCATGAGACTCGCTCCAAGGCTGCCGGCATGGCGCTTGACAAGTTCCGAGAGGAGCAGGGCGGCCAGAAGGCCTGGGATGCCGCGAAGCCGGCTCTGCACGAAATTGAGGCTCTGATCAAGGAGAACTCGGATGGTCCCTTTTTCCTGGGAAAGACGCCCAGTTACGCTGATTTTCAATGGGCCGGATTCCTCATCTTTATGCAGCGCAACGGCGTCATTGATGAGGTTTACAAGATTAGCAGCGATAGCCAGCTTCACAAGGACCTTCTAGAGGCGACTGCTCCCTGGTCCAAGAGGAACGATCACTAATTCTCGGCCCAGTCGTGGTCAGAAGTAACCTGAAAACGCAAGAAATGAGAACCTGAAATAAATACACATATGGCATTGTTCATCCTCCTCTTCACTCTCCAAAGACTATCATGAGAGACTGATACCCCCTTCCTCATCATCTGAGCTCGAATCCTCCAGGCTATCCGGCGTTGTCGAACTCCCTAAGCTGAGCTGCCTCTCCAGCTGTTCTCCCAGCTCACCCACATCGGGTATACCGAGATCTGTCTGCGCATCCGTGTGCCGCACCGACATGAGAGGATGCGTGCTGGAGTCGTGCCTTTTGCCAGCAAAGTCCTTGTTCTCCATCGCTTCGAAAGCATCGTCTCGGATCCGCTTGATCATGTGGTTGTAGATCTCCTGCCGTCTCGCTCTGCCCTGCGCGCCGTCGGCTTCACGCAAGTCAGGGAACCTCCAGTTGATGTAGAGGTTTCCGTGGCTCGGCCGCGTCCTGATGCCGCTGTGCTGGCCCGGCGTGTCGAAGTAGCTGTAACATAGCTTACAGGCCCCCTTGCTGCTTCCGATGTACTTGAAGTCGCGGAAGAAGCTGAGCCCTCGACGAGAAGCGTTGGACACGACCCATTCGAGTACTAGGATCTCCGAGTGCACAAAAGGCCTGAAGCTGGCTTTACTGCATTTTACATGAATGCGATCGTCCAGTTGCATGCCCTGAAGTTCTTGGGCGAAGTCTTGGTATCTCTCCTCTTGATGTTCCCCGTTACACATCCGGCCGATGATGGCACGGGCTGTTTCGCTCTTCTTGCCCAGGGGGTTGGGTTCTGCTCTGCTTGATGGGATGGGAATAACCTCAACCTCCTGGAACAGCTCGGGCCACTCATTTTCTGCGTCGACGAGGTCTTGCACTGCTCGTCCATAGTTGCGAAGACGGGAGAGGTCGTGTCTCAACTCAGACCAGCATACGTAGCTCGTTCCGTCTCGAATACGACCTTTCAAGGCACGTTCATCGATGAACTCTTTCATCTGGGTTGTAAGAAAGACATCGAGCGCCTTGACAAAACGGCTGTAGGTGTTTAGGTCTGGAGACTTGTCAGGTAGGCCTCCAACTCAGCTCATCAGGGATCCCAGACTTACACTCGCTTTCAGTCAAGCCTTTGAACGTTGTGTCAATGATTGATTTCTGCAGGTTCTCAACCCCCCTTTTGACGTCGGGAGCTGCCTTTGGTATTAGTTCTCACCTTCTGCTTCAGTCGTGGTTGGTCAAGACGCTCACCTGTGCTGCTTGTCTCTCTCTGGCAGTATTCTAGACACATTTCCAACTGTGTTTTGAGGTCACGGAGATATACATCAAGCCTAGGACCATTAAACCTCAAAATCATGCTCAGCAGCTCGCTCTTGATCCTGACTTGGATGTCCGGTTTCTGCAGAGCAAAACCACAAAGCGTCTCCAGAAGCTTAACCGTGAATCGCTGCGTGTCCATCAAGACCGAGTCGGAGACCTGATTGCAGGCAAAGACGTAGACGAACTTAGTCTCGTGCTCGAGAAGGGCGAAAGAGGCGACCGTTTTGCCGCCTTTGGTGTTGTCGCAGACATTGGCAAGCCTATGGACAAAGCGGTGGAATCTCTGCTCTTCTGAGTCTGGCTTCTTGGAAAGCTCAGGAAGCCTGAGTAGTCCCCTCTCATGGGAGATCTCTGTGAGGGCCTTGTATAGAACAAGAGGTTCGTACAGACGACGCTTCTGTTTAGGCTTGAGGGGGACAAGGGCGCCTGTCTCAATTATTAGTAAAGACTCGGTTCAGGTAAGGACATACTTAGCTCACTGGACATCATGCTTGGGTAACGGCCGATATTGTAGAAGCTTCTTTTGCTGGGGTGAGGTAGGCTTTGGGTGCGAATAAGAGCGATATGTCAATCGAAGACAAAATAACTGTCGGGACTCTCTCACTTTTGTGTCTTTGATGAGATCAAAAGGATGCTTTCGATTCCTCAACTCCACGGTCTGGCTCACCACAAATGTCCGCTTGCTCTAAGCCTCATGCTGGAGGTCGACCTGGGAGGCCCATCAGCCCCAAAACACCACTTATATATACCCTTCCTCTGGCCGACCTCCTACAGTACACTGCCTTGGTGACAACCTCGGCCTCCGCACCTCCCAATCACCGCAATGGCCTTCACCGAACTTGGCCTCGGGCTGGGTCGCGACCTCAAGGCAACGAGGCAGAGCCGGGCTGCCTTGCATGAGGGCATCACCAACGAACCTAGAGACGCATTTGGGGGATCCGCTCTCGCGTTGTTTTCCAGAGACCGGTCGTCTTCTTGGTTCCGCTTGATTCTTTCATCGCATACGCATGTCTTAGGATTCGCGAAATAGGGCGGTGCGAATTGAAACTGGAAATTCACGGTCGGCCTCCGTGAGGCAGCGCCTTGATGAGGAGCCAAAACACATGAGTCTCGGTGTTTGCATCAGGTATATATATATGTGTCTCGAGCTCGGCTGCGTACTTCAAGAAGCAACGACAAGGAACTCCCTCTGCGGTCAAGCCCCTACAGAAGCCATCAATATCAACTCAAACTTCACAGCCCTGAGCCTGAGCCATGTCACGGAGAAGCCATCGGTCTCACAGACATGAAAGATCCACTAGGCCTCATCAACCCCAGGAAGACGAGATCCTCATCGACCCAGATCTGATACTCGACCCTTCTGTCAGCGACTACTACAACCCCCAGGATGCCGGTTACTACGGCCAGGTTGATCCAGGTCAGAGCCAGTAGAGCCCTGATGCCCAATTCTCTGACCTCGCCCCAGTTCCGTTCGCGGCCGGGCCGAGTTCAGGATGGCAGGATCTTAGCCAGGCGGCTTATCACACCACGCAACCGGCGACTGTCAACCCTTCTGATCTCATTCTCAACCAGGAGTCTGTTTCTACGACCCAAGGCTATTCCAGTTCTGCTTACCAAAACCCTGGTCCTGGTGTGTTTCAATCTCTTCCCGTTGAGTTCCCGAGGCGGCAACGAACTGATGAACATAACAGACGAGCCGAGTACTTCCTCTTCTGCAGCTCAAGGAGCCAGTCAACACCAATGTCCCAAGTGTCACCGAGCCTGTGCTGATCGTCGCGAATACACGTATGGCTCCTCTTCTTCTCCACGACACTCATCACACGGGGCGTGAACTGACAGCATACACAGCAAGCACATGAAGACCCACAACAAGCCTGTCGAATGCAAAGCAGACAAGAGCTGCAAGGTCAGGAAGGCTGAGGAGCGGGACATGGATCGTCACTATCGCAACGCTCACCAGGAGTACGCTGCGCGAAAGGGCATCCTGACAGAGGACCAGGTGTGCGGGTTCGAGGGCTGCACCTCCACCTTCACACGCTTTGACAACCTCCAGAAGCACTGGAAGAAGTACCACGGCTACGATGACAAGCAGTAGCTGGCATGTATGGGTCTATAGGGCTGTTATCGACCCTTTCTTCATTTCCTATATCTGCCGATTTCGCTTACACTCGACAAGCCTCCCCTGCCTTGAGCGGTCACCCCATATTGGTAGGAATACGCAGGCATCAGCTGATTTTCACTCGTGGGCTTCACGAAATTGCACACTCGTTTTGGGGTGGTTGAGAGGGTTATTCTGTATTTTTCCTTTTTGTCTTTCTGGTATTACATGTAAAACGATAAATCCTGTTGGTCTCTTTTTTCGCTTTCTGCACCCGCCCAACCTCTAGCCTTTGACCGCTCGCTCATTAATTCAAGTCGTTGATCCCTTTGCCCGTCGTACAAGAAGAAGAAGAAGAAGAGGTATGTGACGTAGTAGACAAAATGAACAATATGTGGAATCGTCAAGGAAATGCGCCTGCTCCAGTAACGCCTGCCAACTCCCTAGCCTGGTGCCCGACCAGGAGCCCGCCAATACAGTAGAATAGTCAAGATTCAGGGTGAACCTGGAGCCGGCCTATGCCGATGAGAAGGGGCAGGCTCCAGAAGCGGAGCTGGCTCCGGAGCTGGGACACCTTCGCTCAGTGCTGGCGACGGAGGGAGGGCCGCTGTATCCTCCGGGGCCAGCACCGCTGGTACCGGAGATGATGCTCAGGGTATCCACCTTGAACTCCATGTCGCCGGTGCTGAAGAGCTCAAAGTGCATGCGGGCCGAGTCAACTTGCTGAGACTTGAGATACTCGGCCATCTCGAGCATGAACTGCTCGGGACCGCAGATGTAGTACTCGGCGGCGCTGTGGCACAGGTAGAGGTCGTCGCGGTCAACCTTGGCGAGGTCGACGCGGAAGTCGTGGTCGTAGGTGACGCCGCAGAGATCGGACTCGGCAAGATGGGTCTTGAAGATGTTGGAGCGGAAGTTGGGGCGGTTGCGGGCAACTCTCCGGATCTGTTCGTAAAAGGGGACGGAGCGTCGGGATCCGTGGATCCAGGAGATGGGCCGGTGAGGCTGGCGCTCGGAGACGGTGTTGAGGATGGACATCATGGGAGTGACACCAACGCCGGCCGAGATGAGGACGATGGGCACGTTGGAGGTGTTGGACATGTCGAGGTAGAACTCGCCGGCAGGGTGGGTAAGCTCGACAACGTCGCCCTCGTCCTTCATGTCGATGAGGAGGTTGGAGACGACGCCGGGGTTGAGGGCGCCGCCACCGAGATATCGGCCGTTGCGGCTCATGTGAAGGCCCTCGTCTCGCTTGACAGTGACGCGGTAGTAGTCAGGTCGGGGAGCATCGCTCAGCGAGTATTGGCGGGACTGGGTGTAGCCCTTGTCGACAACGTTGATCTGGACCGAGACATACTGGCCGGGCTGGAAAGAAGGCAGACGCTTGCCGTCGACGGGGACGAGGTAGAAGGAGAAGATGTCGTCCGACTCCTCGACCTTCTTCTCGATGCGGAACTTGCGGTAGCCCTGCCACTTACCAAAGTCGCGGTAGAGCTGAGCCTCACGGCCGATGAGCATCTTGGCGAGCATCCAGTAGGCCTTTCCCCAGGCCTCTCTCACCTGGGGGGTCATGGCAGGGCCGAGGACCTCTGCGAAGGCGGCGATGAGGTACTTCTCGACGATAGCGTAGTGCTCAGGCTTGATGCCTAGGGAGCAGTGCTTGTGGCACATGCGCTCCATCTTGGGGATGAGCTCGGTGATGTGGTTGATGTTGTTGGCGTAGCTGAGGATGACGGCCGTCAGGGCCCGGGGCTGCCGGCCGTTGGCCTGGTTGACCGTGTTGAAGTAGTCGTGGAGCTCGGGGTGGTCACGGAGCATGTTGCGGTAGAAGATGGTTGTGATGCGCTCGCCGTGGTCGGTGAGGGCCGGGATGGTGCCCCGGATGAGCTTGGTCTGTTGGTAGGACAGAGCCATTGTGATGGAAGGCTATGGAGGGAGAGGATGAGAGAGGGATGTAGTTAGGAGCTGTGAGGTGGGTGATACACTACAGCAAGACACCTCGAGGTGGTGATCAATTGCTTGGTGTAGTTGTTCAATGGATTGGTCACCACTATTGTAGGGAATGTGGTAAGATGCAAAGCTTAAAAGCAGCAAGAAACAGCGTCTCGAACAAGATAGTGAAGCAGATTTGATTCCAAGAAAGCGTCCTCCCCCAGATATTATATCCTCGATGGTCCTGTCTCCATGGCTCAACCCACGCCCCCCCTCCCCAGTCGAGCTAGGTTTTACGGTACACCCGTAAGAGAAAGAGATTGTCGACACAGAAAGGAAAAAGAAAAGGGAACCAAGAGGCCCAATCCATTGTGGCCATCTCCACAAGCCGCGGGTTCCTCGTACGCAGCGATGAGAGAGGCGCGCCAACGCCCCGAGGCGTGTTGGGAGCGAAGAGATGACTAACGTCGCCAAGTCGTACGATAGAATGCAGGGGATCCTTTACTTTTTGGCGGCGCACTCCTGAGAGCAAAAGGCTGGCAGCGCGAGGCTAAGCTGGGCCCCGGCCTTTGTTTGCTGGAGTCGAGCCTCGGTTGTGGAACTCTGTGTGGGGTGAGAGGGAGAAGTTGAGGAATTCTGTAACGGACCTACGGGAACACTTATTTCCGTCATGGGGTTTTGGGGCTGAGGCCGAGATCAAAGGCACAAAAAGTGAGGATCGAATCTGCATTGTCTCATGAGAACGATGGGTCCAATCTGGGGGCGTGTGTGGTGTGGCATGGACCATCCAAGGTATGTATTATCCAGTCTTGGGCTTGAAGTGAATACGTACCCCAATTCTCGTTCATGGAGGCCCAGCCTCGTTCGTGCTCGTCAAGGCGCCTCCTCGTGGCAGCCGCGTGTGAGAGGAACGCAGATGAGATATGACAGGGCAGACGAACCTGCAACAGCCCAGACTCTCGAGGGCGCAAACTGGGCAGATCGGGGCAGCCCGTAGAGGCAAGACTGCATAGCAGCCATGAACGAGAAATTCCGATGGATAACTATCGTACAATATGGAAATATACCGGCTTCAGCTAGAACAAGAGAGCACATAATGACCCTTGCTCGCTCCATCTCCCTGTCTCCCACACATTCCCATACGTACATATGTACTGTATGGAGTACGTATTATCTGTCGGTACTTGCGCTTGGTTGCTGTCAGGAACCAGGAACGGGGTTCGCCTCCACTTGGTAATGCGAATGAAGTTGTCGCCATTATCAACGAGCGGGCCCAGGGCTGGTTGTGCCTTGGCAGACTCGCCGAGATGAAGAAGCTTCACGCGGCAACACAACTTGCGGATATATTTTTCCGCCCTCGTTTCTTGATCATCTACTCCATAACTTACTGCATAAGTTATATAGTGGTAGAAGATTCTTGAGATGCTGCGGCACAGTTTATAGTCATCCACTGTATCCGTAATGTACGGTACGTACGGAAGCGCTTGGCTGCCATGTCATTTCTTGGCCAGCTGAGATTTTCTTATGCATGAGACAGACCCGTTTCTGAACCTGGTGAAGAGTGATACACTCACACACACACGCATGGCTTCCAGAAGAAAACGAAACTCCAGTTGATCGGTTAGTAGCGGACCCCCAGCCCAACCGTCGACCCCCGAACCATGCGGCCAACGCAGATAACTACTATCCGGACAACGCCGTCTCTGAACAAACATTGCTGTCATGTTTCACATCTGGACTTTGTCCTCCGTTGCGTAATTCCATAAGTTACTTACCGTCCTTCTGGCTCCGTCACTCTGGCGGCACAAAATCTCCGTCGACGGTGCGCGCACTGGCCCCTCGTGAATATGACAAGTCAAAGGGCCGCTGTCGAGCTCGGCCAAAGTCGGAGACTCTGGGCTGTTTGCTCAAAGCCTACAGCGTGTGCCTCACGTAGCCAATGCAAAAGCTCACTCTCGTCAGGGGTCTTCCTTCTAGACGCCGATGTTGCAAAGAGGCAGCTCCATCTCCGGGTGGTGAGAGCTGTTGGCAGCTTTGCTTTTTAGTCGCATCATTTCTCTTGCAGGATTTGCAGAGACGGTTGAAACCGACCACTAACTAGCCATTCGTCTGCCATGCTCGATACACTCCACGTGAGGTTATTGAGATCTTTCTACAGTAGCCCAGGTCGTGGAGTAGATAGCCGGGCCATCAAGCGAAGGGTAGCTTCACCTACCCGTCTGTCAAGTGGGTGTTCAGTGATATGATATGATGTGATATGATATGATATATGGAGTAGTATGATGCAGCTCGTCGTGATCAACGATAGATCTACGTTTGCATGAACCGTACTTGTCGGATCCTTTTGACAACCCTACAAGCTAACAAGCAACCAGACCAGAGCAACAGCATTTGCAAACAAACATGAGCTTGGATCAGAGGCCGGTGTCTGATGCTGGCTTAGCTTAGATACGTAGTCGCTACGAGGTGAGTAGTATCACGGATATATGCCGCGGGCGGAATCTCTGCTAGCCATTGACTCGCCTGTAGACTAACTACAGTAGACTATCCGTACAGTAACTAACTTAGAAGCTAACTAGTCTAGCGGCCAACGGTGTACCCGTTCTCGTCTTCCGCGAAGCCGTCCCCGAGCTAAAACTATTAGATTCTGTCGATGGGTATAGATCCTACGACGCGGCTGAAAGTGCGAGGTGTGGGTGTGTGTGTGCTCAAAGTACCGAGTGAAGAGGCTAGGCCAGGCCTTGACTTGTCATCACGATCTGCCGAGCTATGCCTGTGACATAGCTAACGTTAATACATATCATTACCGCATCCAGGTCGACGAGCCGACTTGGCCAGGGGCTCTCTCCTCTCTTTGCCCCTGGCTCAAATCTGTTTTTTTTCCTCGCTTTCGCATCAGTCAAGATGCCCATGCCCATCTTGCAGGCGGTATCCAGTCGAATCCCGCTCCCAGAGCTCAGGCCTGAAATGGGCCCAGGACACGCGAACTCGGCGGCGTCCGGGGTTGGAGGAACCCCCCTTGTAAGAGAAGAACCCCTGCTGGCACAAGCTCGAGAGCCTCATGGGTTTGACAGCTACGAGAAAGAGACGTTGTGTTGGTTTACCCATATGTTGGTTCTGCAATGCCAAGAAATCCATCGGCTGCCAGATCAAATCACAGCCTGGCAAGATCATGTCAATGGCAGCACCATATCGATGGTCAGTCCCTGCACTCATGATGCCATGAACGAGCCCGTTTGTGACGAGTCGGAACCCGAATCCTCGCTTCCCCATGATTGATTGCATGCGACTCATGACCGTTGCACTCGCGTACGTGCAGCACAAACCCTGGGGATAATCACTGCAGCACAGAGTTAGGCTCAACCTTGCTCTCTGGCCGGCATCTGTTCATAGCGAGCTATGTATCCCAAACGTGATCGTCAGCGCTCTTCTTTTTCCCTTTGCAGCCGAATCGCCCGGGAATCAACACCAAACAAGTAAGTATATATAGGAGAAGCAGAGGGAAACGGTTAGACTACTTACTATAGCATACAACCGCCACTCGGGTCGGTTACAGTAGTTCGTCGTGTTGTATACGGAGTATCCGTAACTACACACCCTCAATGAAGCCCAAACAGAAAGCATCTTGACGGCTCGCTTGGGCAGGGGGGAGTAAGTGGGTGAAGATTGTGGGTTTTCCATGCTGCAGGATCTGAAAAGCAAGGAAGAAGGGAACAGGTGAAGCTCTCCCCACTAGTTAGTTATGTTACATAGTTACAATCTTGACGTTGTATTCATCTCGTCTCGTCTCTTACCTTTATTTAGACCGCAGCCAAGATCCCTCCTCATCCTAACTCATCAAACTATGTTAGTAGTAACTATCCGTATTGCCGAGTCTTGATCGTCTTGTTTCTTTTTCTTCTTAGGCCCAATGCAAGACAAGTTTCTCGTTTCTGCCTCTTACTCTATCATGCGGCTAACAATCTTCATGTCGCGTCATCCCATTCCGAGCGCCGTTTTTCTACCCGTTCCTTTATTTTTGTTTTTCTTCAACACCATCACACGCCCTCCCTTGCTCGTTTCTTTTGTCTTCAGCGGTGTCATGTTCTCGTCTCATCATACATGCTCTGTCTCGTCTCACATCTGACCATGGTTCTTGCTTATTTATTATGCTTGTTTTTTCTTCTTCCACTTCCCGACTCCATCGTGATTCAACGTTCCCACAGCGCCTTGTGCCCTCCACGTGTTGTTCACCGGCCCCCTAGTTCCCAACCTCTATTTCTCATCCTTGCTTTCGATATATCAACATGTCATCTCTCACTTATCATTTCCAAAATCGGTAAATGGCTTAATGGGTTTCATTTCTCATTAGCAACTATCAGTATGGTACTCCGTAATAGATACACGCCAAGCATCCTTGACGTTTGCAAAGTTTCAACTCCGTAAGCGCTCCAGATCGTGCAGACAAACTCGGGGGAAACACTGCCTTTTCACCAAAAAGCAATCTTATCCCATGTCACCCATCATCCTTCTCAGTCCTCCCCTCAACTTATCGACCCACGCGGATCACACCAGCAGCGATCAGCTTCTGGATCTTGGACCGCACTCCAGGGTTTCTCATATGTTCCTGGAGCGCAGCAGGGTCCGACTGAGCCTGCTGCAGAATCGACTGCATCACGGGGTCTTGCATAAGGCCCATGATCTATACAAGATATACGTCAGTAATCGTTTCAGTCAGAATAAACACTAGGGGGAAACTCACCTCTGGATCCTTCAGCAGACGCTCTCGGGTCTGCTCCTCCGTCTCGTTGTCGCGGGCAGAGTACATGGCCGAGAAGGCTTTCTGTTGCTGTTGCTCAATCTCTCGGGCGTTAGCACCGTTGTGGTGCTCTTGATCGACCAGTTGAGCCTCGGTGCAGGCATCAACACAGTCCGAGTACTTGCGCATGCCAAAGTAGGCCTGCGCCTTGCGGATGTAAGCTCGGATGAACTTGGGGTCCTTCTTGATAGCAGTCGCACAATCATCCAGGGCGCTGGGGAACTCAAAGAGCTTGACAAATGCGGCGGCTCGGTTGCTGTACCCACGAGGGTCGTCAGGTGCTCGCTTGGTCATCTCCGTGTACGCGGCAACGGCGCCAGGGAAGTCAGTCTCCTTGAATTTCTTGTTGCCCTCCTCGCGCGCCTCCTCAGCCTTGGCCGGGTCAATGTAGGCCTGGCGGTCCGCCTCAATCTTGGCGCGCTCAGTGGCTCGAAGCTTGTTGAGGACATCAGGGGTTCGGTGCTCCGTCAGGGACTTGTTGTAATTCTCTACGGCGAGCTCCAGTTCGCCCTTGCGCTCGTAAGCCGTACCGATACGGGCGTAGCTCTTGGCGATGAGCTTGAAGTCGGCGTAGATTTCGCGACCCTCCTCAACGGCCTTGGTGCAAGACTCGATGGCCTTGTCGAAATCTCCCTTCTCAAAGTAGGCGGCTCCCAGGTTGTTGAGGTAAGTGATATCCTTGTGCAGCTCCCAAGCCTTGCTGTAGTGTGCAATGGCCTCGTCAAAGTTGCGCTTCTTGTAGTTCTCGGTACCCAGCGCCTTCTCCTTGTCGGCTGCTTCCTTGGCCTTCTTCTTCTCCAAAGCCTCCTCATCCACCTCCTCGGGCTCGGGCTCAGGCTCAGGGGCCTTCTTGGGCTCAGGCTGCTTAGTGGCAGGGGGGGCATCGGGCATGGGCGAGTCCTGTGAGTCCGGTTCGACTGGGCGCTCGCTCATCGATAGATCGACGCCCATCAGCACGCCCATAACAGTCAAGAGGCGGGGGTCGCTGAAAATTTCCGAGGCGTTCGAGGGGTTTTCTTTGATCGATTGTAGCTTCGCCATGAAAGAGGGGTCGGCGAGGAAACCGCTGGTCTTTGGGTTCGAAGCAAGCTTCTGAATCATGTTGGGGTCATTAAACATCTGGCCGAGGCCGCCACTGGGATCTTGGGGACCGCCTGCGCATGTAGTCAGCTACTGAAGCCCGAGAACTTTGGTTGCGGACCATCACTCACCAACTTCGGCATCCATGGCTTTCTTAACTGAGGCCAGACCGTTCTTAAGCTGAGCGTTGTTGGCATCATACTTCAGACCCTCTTCGTAGGCATCGTTGGCACCTAGAAGGTCGCCCTGTCCATGCAAGGCAGCACCTTTACGGCCATAACCCTTGGCCCAGTCAGGCTTAATCTCTGTGGTCTTCTCGGCATCCTTCAGAGCGTTGTCCCACTCCTTCTTGGAGGCGTAGGCAGCAGATCTGTTGCTGTAAAGAATATGGTTTTCGGGTTGAATCGCGATAGCTTCAGTGAACTTTGCGCTGTCTTGCTGTTAGCTTTGCTACTCTCGCCGGACCTCGCTGGTGACGTACACAGCCTCGTCAAAGTTCTTTTCGGCAATAGCCTTATTGCCTAGAGCCTTGAGCTCATCCGCGGAAGCCATTTTGTATTTCCGTTCCAGAAAAGAGAGTTTCAGAGGGAAAATGGGTTCTATCGAGTAAGCAGCAAAGTAAGTGTGCAATATATAAAAGTCGAAATTATGAGGAGATGTTGTCGCCCCAGGCGATCTTTGGTGGGGAAAGAAAAAGCCCAGAGCTGACTTCTAGCTCATTCGATGCTTGACCCCGCAGGGAGGTTACCATTGGGTGGGGCTGAGTAGTGCCCCGTAACTCCTCCACGAGGCTGAGGACCCTGCACCATCGTTCTCATTCAGGGTATGTAGAACTTTCTCTCTTATTCCATGAACTTTTGTCCATTAACTTAGTACTCTGTAGTCTGAGCTCATGTCTCTCCAATTCCAGGCTATGCCAATGACAAGGTTTCGTCAAGTCATCGTCGTCGAGAGTTCATAATACTGAATGCTACTCCATATTTTGCAAGTCATTCTTTAATCGTGACGCTTTAGTTATGTTACCCCAACTCTTAACTCAGGGGTTGAAAGACCGCTCCTCAACAGTCAAGCTACTTTCCAATCCGACATCACCCGCTGACTTTGCAACAGTGAACTTATACTCTCCACCCTTTACCACCCACTTCTGCGCCGACTCATCAAAGAATGCAAAGTCGCGTGCGCGGACTGGTACCTCGACATGTGAAGTCTCGCCAGGCTTCACAGTCACCTTCTCAAATGCAGCCAGCTGCTTCACAGGATCCCAATTGGCGGTCTGCGCAGCACCAACGTAAACCTGAACAGCAATGGCACCAACCACGCTACCCGTGTTCGCTACGTTGACGCTGGCGGTATAGCCATCCTCCGACTCCTTAACCTCTAGCCCCGAGAAACAGAACGTGGTGTACGACAATCCAAAGCCAAAGGGAAAATTGACCTTATCAGCAGTCAGACGGTCAAAGTGGCGGTAACCCACAAATACGCCCTCCTCGTACGTAACCTTGCGCTTGCCGTCAACGCAGTCTCCAGGAAAGTTGCCGTACGCAGGGCAATCCCCAATATTCTTGGGGAACGTGCAAGTGAGGTGGCCTTCAGGGGTTTGAGCTCCTGTCAAGACATCCGCGATCGAGTTACCGCATTCCTGGCCAGGGAACCAAGTCTGGAGGAGACCTTGAATCTGGTCCAGCCAGGGCATTGCAACCGCGACACCAGTCGAGTTGACGACGATGGTATTGGCATTGGCGGCAGCAACAGAAGCGACAAGGCGATCTTGGCTGCCATCTTTGGGAAGGTTGAAGCTGACCTGATCCTGGCCTTCAGTCTCCCAGAAAGGCTCGTGGCCAGTAAAAACAACAGCGATATCAGCGGCCTTAGCCACCTCGACAGCTTCGGCCAGGAGGTCCTGATCGTGAACCGACTCGGACATATATCCTACCCGAAGGCCGCATCGTCCTTCTAGGATGCCTAAATCCTCACTGTTGTCGGAGGTGGGAGGTGACGTGTGCAGGAACAACTTATACTGTCGCCCAGCCTCGAATGACACCTTGAACTCAGGAGCAGGGACGCCACCGAAAAGAAAACCCATGGCGTCTTTGCAGTTTTCGGTCTGCTCAAATATTAGCTTGTCATCAATGACAAGTTTGCTAGGCCCGAGGCCAGAGCAAGTAAAGTAGTAGGTGGCCGATTCCGGGGCAGTAAAGGTGCCCTCAAGCGACACGTCCTTATGATCGAAATCGAAACTGGTAAGCAGTGATACTTCCGAGTTGGCGTGACCTTGTCGTATTTCAATAGGTTCGATGGTGCCGGGTTCGTAGAGCTTGAAAGTAAATCCAGGTTTGCCATCCAGACCGACGATATTCTCAGCGATTGGGGGAAGCATACGGAATGTATGAGCTCCTATGAACATGATCAACATCTATTCTCATTATCGCACTGTAACGTCAACTTACCCTTGGCGTAGGAAAACTCGACACTGTCGCCCAGGGCTTCGTGCAGAGCGTCCCAAGGCGTAACCTTGTAGTGAGCGTTGACAGATGCGCTGCCGCCGCCATGAGCAAGACCGATTTTGGCGTGCCCAAGCAAGGCAACCTTCTTTCCCTTGACCTTGTCCTTGGACAGGGGCAGGATATTATCCTGGTTTTTCAGAAGAACAATGCCCTTAGAGCCAGCCTCACGGATCAAGGCCTGGTGCTCGGGCTTATTGATGGCCTTCTCGTCGGGAATCGTAGGGTCCTCAAAGCACCTGAGGCGCTCAAGGAATTTGAGCACGCGGGCCGCTCGTTCGTCGATAGTCTTCTCCGAAGTCTTTCCTGCCTTGATAGCGGCAATGACGTCCTCGGTCTTCCTCCATCGCGTAGGGCCAGGCATCTCAAGATCAAGGCCTGCCTCGAGGGATTCAGGAGTCGAGTTAACGCCACCCCAGTCACTCATAACAAGGCCCTCCCATCCCCAATCGCCGCGAAGGACCTTTTTCAACAGAAAAGGGTGGGAATCAGCATGATGGCCGTTAATCATATTGTAGGATGTCATCACTGCCCATGGCTTGGCCTCTTTCACAGTGATCTCGAAAGGCCTCAGGTAGAGCTCACGTAGAGCTCTCTCGCTGACAGTTTCATCCACGGTCAAGCGGTCAGTCTCCTGCTCGTTAACGGCGAAATGCTTGACAGTGGCAGAGACACCCGCTTCCTGAAGACCCTCAACTACTCGAGCAGCCATCTTACCTGTAAGGAAAGGGTCCTCAGAGAAAGACTCAAAGTTGCGGCCACCAAGGGGATGCCGATGCAGACACATGGTGGGAGCAAGCAGACAACGGGCGCCCTTGGACTGAGTTTCTTCAGCTAGAGCAGCGCCAATCCTCTTTGCGAGCTTGACATCGAAAGTAGATGCCATGAGACAGGCAGCAGGAAAGCAAGCAGCGGTGGTGCCGCCAGCAAAGGCAGCTCCTCGGGCGCCGTTAGGGCCATCCGAGGTTTTGACATTTGGAATGCCTTTGAAGGGGATAGGGACGGTCTCCCAAAGATCCTTTCCAGCAAGGAGAGAGATCTGTGAGAAACGTTAGTGATTCAATCTTACTTGAGTGAGAGTGTTGGCTATGATAACGGACCTTTTCCTCAAGAGTGAGGGTAGAAAGGATCGTTTGAACATCAACAGAAGCCATACTGAATCACAAATGAAGACCCTGAGGTAGCTCGAGGAACGGGGGAACACAGAAAAGCCATCTCGCTAGACGTGGGAAGGTGGGCTCTTTATGTTGAAGGATGTCTCTACACCAAGGACAGTTCAATCAAGAACATTAAGTCACCCGTAATTCAACCGGAGAAGGCACTCATATCCCATGCAGTACCCGCATTTACACTGGATGTCGGAGAACACACGATACATGCTATTGGGCGCGGATTGCCGCAGTAGTGCATGTGCCACTAGAGAAGCTCGACAAGTCAGTGCTGGGGTATGGAGATTCAAGGTGTTGTGGTGTTGCGCAATTGGAGGGAGAGGTTGCTATTGGCCGAGCTTCATCCGTGCTACATAGATGCTGGAAGCACCGGCCCGAGACTACTCCGGGGTTTAGACAGAGTTCCGCCGTTTAGAACCCGCACCTCCTATCCGATGTCGTTAGTCGGCCGTCAGTTCTCCGGAATAGACCCCGAGTCCTCCGGTAGGGCCTTTGATGGTTTCCTAATTAAGTTAGTCACGTTGGTCAATGAGAGTTGGCGGCTGGCTTATCCCAGGAGTGTGGATGATAAGTTATCTGTCTCGTTCACGTGCCTGAACATTAGTTAGCTACAGTTCCTGACGGAGTCTTGAGTGGAGATGGTTTCCTAGGGGCCCCTGATCGATCGTCATTGATAGCTGCAGAGCCGGGGCACTAATCCCGTATGCATGGCCATCCCAGGTGTTAGACTCGCAAACATGAGATAAGTTGATGATATTTAGACCAGAGGATATAATTGTAAAGCTTAAGCCTCTTGGCTGTTGTGATCTGTTATTGATGGCCTTTCCGGGCAACGCGGCTTCTTGGACAAGAGATCTGGCACTCCGGCATCTGCCGAGGATTATGCGCCTTCAGGGAGCTCTCAAACAAACTCAAAACGATCCACGACTGCCGTGACGCAACGAAAACACCCGCTCAAAGATACCTTGCCGACACTAACTTACGTTGTAATCGTGTCCTCTCCCGCGATGAGATCGCCCAAACCTTCGCAAACATAGAGGGAAACAAGGTTGACCAGGTTGAGAATGAGTGCCCCTTCAGAGGCTCCGCGAGGTATGGCCATGACGACGCCCTTGTTCCCCTGACTTGGACCCCTTTGCTAACCAGTGATGGACTGTCTCCAGGAGAATCATGGGCTTCAATCCCCACGGACATGATCATCGCTGAGCTCAAGCGGCGTAAGGAAGATGGCCAGAAACCGGAATGCGGATCGAGGACAAAGGGTTCCTATGACATGTCGGCCCATGTATTTGCGCTGCTTCTGATCCTGTTACTGAGTACACTAGGTAGATTCCTCCATGTTTTTGAAGCTCCTCTCCTGGCCTTGCTAACCCTTGTGAAGCATGCGGATTTCCTTTGCTCTCACGACGCACTACACGCGGTCGTCGACAAAAGAGCATCATCTTCTACTGCCAACACATTGGCACCGGCGTTCTCCTGGCGACTGCCTTTGTCCACCTCCTCCCGACCGCTTTCCAGTCCATGACCGATCCATGCCTTCCCTACTTCTTCAGCGAAGGCTATACACCGCTGCCAGGCCTCGTGGCCATGGTCTCCGCCATCGTTGTCGTCGGCGTTGAATCGTATCTTACGGCGCGAGGGGCCGGCCATTCCCACTCTCACAACCACGGCTTTTTCGACTCCGACGACGAACACGAGAGCGAGCTACGGCCAGTCGACACGACCGGATATTCCGAGAGGAGGCCTGGCTCGCGGCCTCCAGATATTCATCTCGAGAACATGGAAAGACAGGGGTTGGTCGCGGGCGTGTCGCCGCTGCCAGAATCGACCCCTATCGCGGAGGAGTCCAGGAAGCTCACAGATGATTTCAATGATGCAGACTCGGATCTCGAACTGGACATGGAGGAGCTAGATCCGGCATCGTCAAGCAGCATGAGGCACCGCAATGGGAACTATGCCTCCCTGAAGCCGGAAGAGGCTGATGCGCAACCTCTTACTCCCATGACCCCTATGACTCCAATGTCTCCTGGACCACAGTCACCCGAGGAGCAACAGAGAAAGCTGCTACAGTGCATTTTGCTCGAGGCAGGCATCTTGTTTCATAGTATCTTTATCGGTATGGCCATATCGGTGGCCACCGGCCCGGCCTTTTTGGTATTCTTGGTTGCGATCAGTTTTCATCAGACATTCGAGGGACTTGCCCTCGGTAGCCGCATCGCCGCGATACAGTTTCCGCGCAAATCTATCCGGCCATGGCTTATGGTCCTAGCGTACGGTACCACGACCCCAATCGGCCAAGCCATTGGTCTCGTAGTGCACCGGATGTATGACCCCAAGAGTGCCGGGGGTCTCCTCGTGGTGGGTTTTATGAACGCGGTGTCATCTGGGCTACTGTTATATGCCGGTCTGGTCCAGCTGCTGGCCGAGGACTTTTTGACCGAAAAGAGCTACAAGGTGCTAAAGGGCAAGAAGCGGCTACAGGCATACCTCTGTGTTGTTGCCGGTGCGGTGTTGATGGCTATAGTGGGTGCTTTCGCCTAAGCTACCTATAGAATGCGAGACACTGTTGTTTGTATATAGAATGGGATATGGATCGCTCGCCGTACTTGTAGCTTTAGGGCGTTGGTGGACGAAAAGAGATGGGATAGCAATCGAATTGTAGGAGTTAGATATGCAGCAACTAACCCTGAATCTTTCAACGCATTGTTACTTTATTATCCAATAGCATCTACGCGCTACTCGGAGCCCATAATTTGACACCGTTCTCAGCTCGATGCAACAAGATATCGAATTCCCATGTCCCCCACCCGGCCCCACGCCGGAGGCCGGAGCTCCACGGCCCCAGACTCCCCAGGATGGCCTGATTATACTACAACCAATCACCAGCTCCCCTTTATTCATCACCCGCTGTTTCCACACACCCATCAGCTTTAGAGCTCGCATCATAACATGACGAGCTATCGAACCACCAAAAAGTGACGAGAATCAGACCAGATTCGAAGCCAGAATCAGAACAGACCGGATAGTGATCCCTGTGATTTGTTGGACGAGCCATTGTCGCCAATCTTTCTGCGCACCCCTCATCTTTCCCCCTACTTTTAACATCTTGTATATCCATCATGGCTGGCCAACGTATCCTCATCTTTTTTGCTGCACAGTTTCTTCTCGCAGGCTTTGCCATATTCCTCAGTGGATCTCCATACACCAGAATGTCTTATGCGCCAACCAAGCCATGGGCCGATGGGCCTATGAAGCTCATTACGACACCACAGTATGAGACTAAGAAGGTGGATATCTTATGCCGAATGACATGAGCTTGAATAAGCTAACTAGATTGCTAGACGGATCTCTTCACTACGGGCGCTACCCATATGGCCCTCCTGCATAACGCCATTATCCGCGGCTTCAACTCGATTTATCGTCAGGCTCCTCACATCCAAAATGGCGACAAGGCCGACTTTATCGGGTATTCGCAAACGTGGTTCCGATTTGTCAAGTCTCATCATGACGACGAGGAAGACAACCTCTTTCCCAAGGTTCAAGACCTGCTAGGCAATGAACCTGTCTGGACTGAAACCCACCAGGAGCACGGTATGGTCTTTCTCATCCACCCATTACACCCGATGGCTAATGTTGTACTTGCAGAGTCCTTTCTCGCTCCACTCGCCGAGTTCAACACTTACCTCACCAACCTCCCCTCTCCCTCTGATCTCAACCCGGCCGAAGTCATCCGTCTCATGGACGCCTTTAAGGACAACTTCGAGCACCACTTCCACAGCGAGATATCCACCATCGCCGCCTTGGCCAACCACCCCCAGGCACCCAAGGGCGACACTGCCGAAGGTGCTGCCGCCAATCTGACATTTAAGACTTGGGGAAAGAAGACGGTGACCAAGGCGGGCGTGCTCGACGTTGTTCCCTTCTTTCTCCTGAATCTAGATCGTACCGCCGAGGACGGTATGTGGGCGAACTGGCCTCCTATGCCAGCCCCTGTGACATGGGGTCTCACGAATCTTGCGGGCTCCTGGTATGGTTCTTGGTGGAAGTTTGCGAGCTGCGACTCAGCCGGCAAGCCTCAGGAGCTGTACGCGTTGAGGAACCTCAATACTGAGGAGGCTGAGAAATGAAGAAAGAGGCTGCTTTGGGTAAATAAACAACTTGTATATAAGTCACGGCATTGATCAACTCCTTGCCATTCGCCGCATCGACGCAATGAAAACGAGCCCCAAATTTGTTTGCGTTTGCTTCATATTACCATATTAACTGATTCTTTGTAAAAGTGCTAGAAAGAAGTGGAGAGAGAGAGAGGCTGGATAATGCAGTGTCTTCAAACGCTGACTGGAAACGACACCCCTTGAAAGCCAAAAGCTGCTATGGGGTATCACAGAGATAAACGAAAATAAAAACTACAAAGCAAACCAACTTTCAAGTGTCTGTGTTTGCTCCAGGCTCCAGCCAGAATTCACCCCCAACCTGAATGACTCTTGGCTAGAACTGACTGATGGCCACTGCAGCTCACACTCCTACTCTACAACAACAGTGAATTGCAGCTCCTGAGCCTCTAAAGCTTCCAAAGCCTGCTATCACGAACCATCTCTACAGAGACGCCCTTTGATACAGGCCAGTTTATCTTTCAACATGGGCTGCATCCCATCTCGACCCTCTCGGGCCGAGACCTCTAAGAAACTGGAAGAGTTCGACAGTCGCTCGACTACTTCTTGCGACAGCATCCCCTCCAAGATCGATAGCGGCCCTCGAACTGGAGAAAAAATCCAGGCCCCGGCATCAACGTCCAAGATTCCTCCGCGCCCAGTGACCCCCGAGGACCTCGAGAGCCTCGATACGTCCGACAAACTACGTCTTTGGCTCAGATGGCACAATTCCAAGTGCCCTGATTTCAAAGGATGCGGCCATCAGTTCAAAGAGGAGCATATGAAATACCTGCCAGCGTTAGTACACTCTGTGAATTTTGGATGCCCACGCACTAACTTAGCGACCAGCTGGAGACTCCGGAAGCCTTCGCCTCTCTCGGCTTCGGGAAATGTCAGTCTTGCCCTCGTCACGATACAGAGTCGTCTATCTACCCAATTATTTTAATTTAATGCTAACGTTAGAAGCGACAGGCTGTTTCCTTCGGCCGACTCAGATTCGCGGACCCCGAACCGACGTCTTATCAGAGACACATCTAAGCGCACCCAAGCCATATATCACTCTCATTCAAGTCAAATTGACTGGCCTAATGGCCCTGTCATAGCCTTCCGGGTGAGAAAAAGCCGTTTTTGAGGCGCATCTTCTTCACAACACTCGAGAACGACTCAGATGACACTCCTTGTGTTGATTGCACTGCTAAATATCATGGCTGTGGGAGATTTATAGCATGATCATACGGAGAGGGGGGTTTCACTTACGCATGTGGTTACGCAAGGTGTATTGATAGATTTCGGCACAGCCAGCACAAGGCAGAGCATGGATGCTAGACATAAGAAGAGTTGTTATTATAGACATGGTCACTGATCTTGTCGCCAAGCCTGTGATATGAACTTGAATAAGTCTATCTCGGATGATACACTAGCTAAAGTCAGTCACGCAGCGTGTATTTCTGCCAGGTGATTGACTGTGGTATAGCCACTATATAGATAATCATGAGCTCCCCGTGCTCTGCCCGAATAATCAAGCACCTGACAGGCTCTACAATCCATCGGCTGCTGTTCATACTTGACTACTAACTAACGCCCGCCTGAAACAACTGAGATACCGCCTTCAACACCAAACGCTGACTACTAACATGGGCTGTGGTCCTAGCAAGCCCTCCAGCGGACGACGCAGCGGTTCCAGCCGTCATCACTCTAGCGGTCGTCGAAAGCAAAATGCCCGAAGGTCCCAAGGTCGCAGTTCTGGGCGTCAGAGGGACGAGGAAATCGAACTTGATCTTATAGACACATCCGAGGGTGCCCCCGTTTAGTTCACGCAGGGTAGTTCGAGGAGGCGTTGACTGCAGTGGACTTGATCAAGGATAATGATGGCTAATGATTACTACAGTAGCTAATAAGAAATGATGTCTTGAATTTTGCCAGATATATAAGTTAAAGTGAGGTTGTTCCTGTCTATATATATGATGTTTGTGAGACAAGAGTGGGGATTCTGAACATGGCGTCATTGACATCTATAAAGTCGACCTACTCAAATTATATACGTCTTCTTTAATCTACACCCAAAGATCTCTCTTCCCATTCAAAGTCACCAATAAACATCATGTCTCCCAATCGCCATGCACTTGTTCTCGGAGGAAATGGCAAGATTGGTAGGCTTGCCACGGTTATGCTGCTCAAAAAGTCCTGGACTGTGACCTCTCTGATTCGAACCAAAGAACAAATCGAGGATCTAAAGAAGATTTCCGAGGGACTCCCCGGGAAACATGACATCGTGGTTCATGATTTGGAAAAAATTGACAGCCAGGAAAAGGCCGCGGCAATCCTCAATCAAGTAAAGCCCGACTCGGTGATATGGGTTGCTGGTAGGTCGATGGTTGACGGTCTAAGTAATAAGATCCTTAGTTAACTAGTGAACAGGAGCTGGTGCAAGCGGTGGACAAGATAGGGTATGTTCAGTCCCACTAAACCGAGTACAGGGAACTGGCCTGAGATATTTCTAGGTCATACGCATCGACCGCGATGCCGACATCTACTTTATCCGCGCGTCTGTCGCCAACTCGGCCATCAGCCACTTCATCCAGGTCTCGTACCTCGGTGCGCGTCGAGCTCAGGCCCCGTGGTGGACAGCTGAGGACTGGGAAGGCTGGAAAAAGGTCAACTCGACGTTCCTGGCCCGCTACTACGAGGCCAAGGTTGCCTCGGATGAGGCTCTCGTGGCCGAAGCAAAGAAGCGCGATGACCTGACAGCCGTGTCAGTGAGACCGGGAGGTCTTACAGACAAGGCTGAAGGTGGTGTCGCGATGGGACAGACGAAGAAGGCGAGGGGGATGACTGCTCGTGCGACAACTGCGAGGGTTATTGCGCTGCTGCTGGAGAAGAAGGACGTCAAGAGTCGGTGGTTGGATGTTCTAGACGGCGAAGAGGAAATCGAGGCTGAAGTTGACAGGTGTGTCCGGGAGGGGGTTGAATGTGCTGAAGGTGAGGGCATCTTGAGTGCTTGAGTATCGCTGAAGGGGTGAACGGTCACGGGGGTCTTTGTGAGCCGGTCACTTATCAATATTGATTTAATCGTTCGTCCAGACTTGATACCTCAACACGAAAGAAATAGAAGACTTGGGTCCTCTTCATCTGAACTCGGAGTCAACTACATAAAGGCCAACTAGCGTGCGGTTGCAGCTAATATGATAGTAGCCGCGGGGCAACGTTAACACATGCCATGTGCACTCTAGGTACGTTAGAGACCAGCCAGAAACACACAGAGAACTCGCAAACAACTTCTTCAATTTTTCAAAGACTGTAAGGTTAATAAAACAGAGAATTATCAGTTGATGTGCGATATTATCCACATCGTTGGCGTTTGCTCTAGGTATCAGTGGCAAACGTGTTGACAGCAACTGGTTGTACCCCTTTCGATCCGGACCACAGGTGCAACAGAACGAACGCTCCAGAGACGATAGAGTCAAACCGTAATACACATTAAATATAGGAGCCCCGTTCGCTCAAGAAGACAATTGGAATCAGTTGTATGAATGAGTTTACGTCGAGTTCAAGCTGGACTTGTTTGATGGCCACGACTATAAAACCAGAGTCTCCCACGACTTCACGATAATCCCAAAACTTGTTCCGTAAACATCAGTACCCCTACCTTCAAGAACACAAAAACTTCATCAATCCCTTCTTCAAAAACACTTCTCAACATCGACAACATGGGTTGCTGCCAGTCTACCAAGCGCAAGACTGCTCAGCAGAACACCGGTCAGCAGGACATGAATCCTCGTGCTTCTGACGAGACCGCTCCTGAGTAAGTAAAAGTCTCTTGAACTTGCTGGTCATGAAACTAACTGAGATAAAAAAGGGCAACTGGCGATCAGGGCTCGGCCTCCAACGCCGGAGACCAGACCCATGGATCGACCGCCCCTATCCTTGCCGTCCCAACCATCACCGGGTATCCCATCATCTACGAGGGACATGCCCTCACGACCGATGCTGCCGTCGCTGGTGTCACCGGTGGGCAGCCCAGCGGGCACGGCGCCGACATCGAGCGCTCCGCCGCCATCGACATCCCCCGTCCCGGAGACACCTCCTCCTCCGAGGAGGCCTCCGTCTCCACCAACAGCGGCGGTAACGAGCGCAACGCCAACTAAGAAGACGATCTGGGGGATGCGTGACGCCGGGACTTGCGAGTTGTGGTGGATCTGCACATCAGTCGTGAAAGGAGGGGGCGAGCATTTGGAACTTCGGGGAACTGCAGCAGAGGTTGAAGAAGGTCTCTCACGGGACTCGGTATTCTACTGTCTTGCTGCTGAGCGACTCGGAAAGGTGATCAGAAAGTTCACAGAAACATTGCAGTAGCTTATTCAGGCACTTAGGCCACAATCAAAGCAACTGCCCTAACTATACTGGATTCGATGTGACCAACTGTGACTGCCATGAGATGTAGCAATTTGTATGTGTGTAGAATAGCGAGCAGCATGTCAAGACTGGGTTTCACCATCTCATAGCTCGTGTAGACGACTGGATGCTGTTGTGGATGAAGGAGGCAGAGGGATATGCTGAAAGATACAACTCTGACTGCATTTTTGGTTTACCTACCAAAAGGATAACTTATCAGAGTACCAAGAAAGGCAGATCCGAGAGAGACTCTTTATCTATAGTTATATGTCTAATACTAGTCTAACTAATCCAATCTGGTACCTTTAAGCCATGGAATGTAGCTATGACTTACCCAACTTCTAGTTAGCATTTAATAATGGGATTAATATCATCGGTCTTGACGTGTTCTCGACAGGCCGAATGCTATGCTCTAGATTAATTAGTTCTACAGCTCGCGAGGTTGTACTTCAGTGCCCAGATAAAAGGGTACCTTCTGTTTGGTGGTAAACAAGGAGAAGAATGAAGATCGACGCTTGGTAGATCTCTAACCGGCTCTAGTGTGCGGTCGTTGGAAAAGAGGCTGACAAATGAGCTGCCTTGAACCCCGAGACCCTTCGATTGCGCAGGGGGTGCAAGAACTACAGTACCCCTGCGTGATCCTTCAATGTAACGACTACTACTCCGTACGGAGTAACTTAACTACCTACTTACCGACAGCATTGGTTCATCCCGAGAGCATTCGTCATCTGAATAAAACATCATCACTCCAACGGCTCGAGGGCTCCTCGCCGTCAATCAAACTATCCATCCATCCATCATCATCACCATCATCATCACCATGTTTCGCCATCTCATGTCATCCAAGGTCCGCTCCAACGCCGGCTGCTGGACCTGTCGCCTCCGTCGCAAGAAGTGCGACGAAAGGCGTCCCGTCTGCGACGGCTGCAGCTCCTTGGAGATCACCTGCTACTACGATGAGGAAAAGCCGGAGTGGATGGACAGCGGGCCGAGGCAAAAGGCCATGGCTGAGAAGATCAAGTCGCAGGTCAAGAAGCAGGCCAGCCAGCGTCGCGATCGCAAGTACATGGAGATGCTCGAGAGTGGCACTCGCCATGTCACGCTCGGAGCCTCTCAGGATCCCAGCCGAGACCATCATCACCAGGCCGGCATGTCCGGGGCCTCAGACACAGATCCGGCATCAGGGCATGAGATAGGCTCGACTCCAGACTCTAGCAACACGAGCGGCGCCTCGCCTCCTGATATGCCCTGGCACAGTCAGTTCACCGTCCGCGCCCAGGACAGTACCAGTGCAACCGGCGCCAGTACGGAGGTGCACTTCATCATGATCTATCTCGACTATGTCTTCCCCCATCTCTTCCCCTTTTACCGTCCGCCTATACTGGCCGGCGGCCGTGGCTGGGTACTCGACGTCCTTCAGAGCAACAAGTCCGTCTGGCATACCGCCATCTCACTCACCTCGTACTTCTTCAGCATCGTCATGTCCAATGGCGAGAAGCAGCACGAGGAGTGCACGAACCGCATGGTTCACCAGCTACAGTCTCAGCTCGAGAAGGGGCTGAGGGAGCTGCAGCGCGAGATGAGCGCCGTCAACCATGCATCGTCTTGTGCCGGTGTCCGCGATAGGCTGCTCGTCCTACAGGCCATCCTTCAGATGCTCATCTTTGAGGTGTCAACCAGCAACAAAGACCACTGGCGGATGCATCTCGACGCCGCCATCACCATGTTTCAACAAATCCTGCCCAGGCCCGAGCAATGGTCCGAAACGTTGGAGGCCCTCTACAGCTTCCGCTGGCCACCGCCCGAGATGGGTATCCGACGACCCTTTAGCACCAACCAGGCTGCCCTCCGCTTCTTCACTGCTAACGTCCTCTACATCGACGTCATGTCAAGCATCACTCTGGAGCAGGCCCCGCGTCTGCAGAAGTACCAAGTGCAGATCATACCCGGATGCAGGGCCCACACGTCGCCAGACGAGGTCCGTACGTCTGGTTCGCTCTTCATGGAGGACTTCGTCGGACTGCAGAACTGGGTTATTCAGATCATCGGCGATATTGCTGCGCTGGATGCTTGGAAGAAGCACCAGAAAAAGACAAACTCTCTATCGATGAGCGAGCTTGTGCAGCGTGGCCAAGTCCTCGAGGATGCCATAAGAGGAGGTATCGGAGTTCTCGAGGGCCATATTCCTCTGATCGGTGCCTACATCGATCCCATGTTGAGTACGGTTACGGGCCCTGTGGCCCCATCCCAAGATGAGAATGCCAAAGAGACACCTGGTCTTGCTCTGAACAACGTTATCTGGCTGCAAGCGGCGCTGACTTACCTCCACGTCGTCGTTTCCGGCTGGCAACCGTCGTGCCACGAGATCCGAAGCTCCGTCTCGCGCATGACGACGCTCCTCACGGGACTTCCCTCCAACACTTGTCTCCGAACCCTGGTCTGGCCGTTCTGCATCGCCGGTTGTCTTTCACCGGCTGAAGACGAGCACAAGTTCCGCGCTATGCTTGAGCGCATGGGGCCCCTGAGCGTGTTCGGCACGGCGAGGGAGGCAATGGAGGTAATAGAAAAGGTCTGGGCTCGGCGAGATCAAATTGACGAGAACTGGGATGTGGCCAAATGCCTACACATCTTGGGACATGGAGTTTTGCTGATTTGATACCCTTTGGATTTGTTGCTTGGATGAAATGTAGGAGGTCTGGTTTACAGCATATAGATTATACTAACTAGTTGGTTTCTGGAACTGCTCAGCAGTATGTATCTTACCGTGGCCAAGATGGTGTACAATGAAGAGTGAGTTTGTTCGTTCACCCTAACGCGACAGTTACCATACAAATCCGAGTCCTTTTTTGTTCATTTTATATGATGACGCCGATCTAGTTAACCAAATAGACATTACCAATTGTGTCCCAAACCCAACCAAAAGCACCAACATCCAATCTATTAACTACAGCCGAACAAGCCCAATCTATCCGTTTTCCTAGACTCTTCGCCCACCAAAGAGAGTCTGCCTCTTCTCCAGCAGACCAAGATCCCACCACCCTTCAAACTGCTCCATGAAGGTCTTGCGCTTCGATCTCATCCTCTCGAGCAGAGGGCTCTTCGGGCCGTTGTCTACAAAGCTCGGCGACGGCGGAACAAGCAGCGCCCGAGGCAGCGGTGGCAATTCATCCACCGGCCTCGGCACCTCCCTCACTTGAACTCTTCTCACGCGAACAGGCGCCGTGGGGGGCGGGGGAAACCACGGCTGGCGCGCACTCTCGGTATCAGACGAGTCGCTATCGAACCGCTTCTCCGGGTGCGCCATAGCCATCGTTCCCAGGCTCCGGTCTCGGGCTCCGTAGAGCGAGACGCCCAGGCCCGTGACCTCGCCCGCCTTGACCCCACGGCCGCACCCTCAGCCCTCAATGTCCTTGGGGGCGGCGGGGCGGGTGCCCTTTGTGCGCTTCCACAGGCAGCCCGAGGTGACGGCGGAGAAGGCGAAGAGCACGCACAGGGCGATGCTTAGCCCCCAGATGGACTTGATCTGGTAGCACGAGGCCTTGTCGGCGTCGACCCAGCGGAAGGTGTTGCCGCGGGAGTTGTAGACGTTGTGGAAGAGCGAGTTGACAAAGTTGGCCGTGTTGCCGTCCGTGGGGAACTTGGGGCACGAGAGGTAGCTCACGGGCTTGCCGACGCTGCAGGCCACCACGATGCACGCGATGAGCAGCATCACGTCGGCGCCGGTGGCGAGAAGGAGGGGGAGCATGCCGTCCCAGTAGAGGATGTACGAGATGGTGATGTAGAGGGTCGA
The DNA here is from genome assembly GCA_017140175.1 of Fusarium staphyleae. Taxonomy (NCBI): domain Eukaryota; kingdom Fungi; phylum Ascomycota; class Sordariomycetes; order Hypocreales; family Nectriaceae; genus Fusarium; species Fusarium staphyleae. The sequence goes on from JADDON010000045.1 coordinate 76,162, forward strand.
GATGCAGGCCTGTAAGTGGACGTCAGCACACTGTCACAAACAGGACATGGTCGTTGACAGCATGATTATAGCATCATTCAACATGGGGGTTACTCACAACAACCAGCGTGCCGATCAAGGCCGAGGGAGCCGCATAGTCGGCACCGACCATCTCAGAGATGAAGTTGGACGTCAGCCCAATGATGGTAATCAGCGAGATGCACTGCATGGCTCGCATGGCAGTCCAGGTGTGCCCGAGGGCGCCGAGAGCCGGCTGCATCTTGATGCTGGGTTTGGTGTCTGTGTCGAGAGAAAGGCGAGGGCGCGACGAACCGGCGGTGCGCAGAGGGAGATGCTTGGAGTAGAAGGGGACGGACGGAGATGAGGAAGCTATCTTGTCTCTTGGGGAACCCGCCCAAAGATGAGGCGAGAAAGGTTGCTTATAAAAAAGGTGGAAAGGGATGAGAGAGAGTCGTTAATGCGTCGTTGAGACAGTGGCCGTAATGCTAACACAGAATGAACCAAGACCAGACAAGGTAGAGGACAAAGGAAACAAGGAAAAAGAAAAGGGACAAAAAAGAAAGATGGAGATAGTCTTTGATGGTGTAGTTGCTTGATGAAGAGAGAGAGAAAGATTCATTCCCAACGCCCCGAACCCCGTCTCTTTATACATCCCTCTCTCTCATCAACATGAGCCGCTCATACAAGGCTTATTTCCAATTACAGCAGCCGCCCGTAGCAACATCCACCAAAACCAGCCGCGTCGTTTCACATCATATCGCGCTTCTCCCCCATAGGCACCAAGCTACAAGTCAGTTCTCCCGTTTCGTGCTCAGCGCCTGGCCGTGGACCAATGAGGTGCGGGAGATGCGGTGTGTCTGGCGCTTAACGTCAAGAGAGAGACAGGGATGATGAATAGCCGCGCAACGATCGGACATATTGAGAGGTTGGTTTTGTTTTATTTTACCGGGTCAGAGTACAAGGGCCTGGACGTGGCATCGATTGGATCAGAGCCATAGTTCGTTGAGGCTCTTGATGTTTGGGATGTGGTCGCAGCAACGGCCAGATTGGAGGTGCAACGTTAACCACTGTTCGCCCATTGTTGGCTGGATTTAACAGGTTATTCTAAGAAAAATGGTTCCACTGCATCTGTTGGACTGGGCCTCTTTGGCTTCGTTTCTGGTCGATGCACCAGGATCTTGGTTGTCGATCCTTATTGTCTGTGGTTCTTGTTGGTGAGGATGGACCATGACTGGGCAATCTTCACCTGATACTGCATTGATTTCATGCATGCTGCTCGATCTTAATGCCCGGCCATCGCGTACGGTGCGTCAACGCAGGGGGGTGCTTGAAAATAGAACGACATGATATGTCAGTTCATCTTGTTGCGCCAAACGCCTATCTAGGATCCTATCGTGAAAACACACATGCTGCCCCGTTGCTTTGTTATCTGTACATTCTCAAAGGTCCACGGGGCCCCCCCTCGTCATGGATTGGACGGAGCTCAAGATCCCGGTCTCGAAATTCAACCAAAAAGAAATAGCGTGCCAGTTTTTCGTCCCAGCTCCAGGTCATGGACCACCATCCGTATACGCGGTTGCTTCGCCCAGTCTAGCCCAGCAGATCGTCCATCGCGGAACCGCCCGTCTTTGGCGGAGCACTGCCACTAGAGGGCTGCGAGGATCCTGCAGATGGGGCTCCCCAGATTCCAGCACTGCTCTTCTCCTTGGCCAGTTGACCCATCGTGGGTCCCGCCGTAGGCGTGCTCGTCTTCTTGATGCCGGCACTTGCCTTGCCCCAGAGAGACCCAAAGGCATCGCCTCCGGCCGCGGGCGCTTGCTTGGCTGCAGGGCTGGTGACGGGCTTCATGTTGGCCATGGTGGTAGGTGTGTTGGACGCAGCACTGGACATACCCGAAAAGCCGGATGTCGAAGGGTTTGACGGCTTTGCCTGGACGGAGCCAAAGTAGTTGGGTCCAGAAGGCTGGAAGCCGGTGGGCTTGACGGGCTGGGATGCAGAAACAGCCGGGATGCTAAAGGCAGAATAGTTTGCTCCAGGGGTGCCCGAAGCACTAGTCGTGGGTGAGATGGACGACATGCTGACCATCTGGCTGATGTCGGCCTGTTGAGGGGCCGACAGAGGCTGGGGAGCCGCAAACTGAGCAGTCGAGGAGGCCGACGATGTCATGGCAGGCCTGGCGGTCTGCACAAAGTTGTTGGAGGGTGCGGTCTGGGTCGCAGGAGTAGCCGACTGGAAATCGTCAAATTCGTCGTCATCGTCGGCGGCGGCAGCGGCATTGCTGGGGGCCAGAGGCGCGAAACCAGAGCTGCTGGACGCGGCGGGAGCTGCAGACGACGAGGCCGGTACAGGATCGTCGAAAGAGAACAGATCCACCTCGGGCTCCTTCTTCTTCGGAGGTTCGGCGGCCTTCTTTACGGGCGCCCGCTCCGGTCGCTTCGCGGCAGCTCTCGTCGAGCTCTGGGTTGGCCTCTCATCCGCGTCGAACTCGTCGTACTCTTCAAAGCGGTCGGATCTACCACCAGTGCCGCTGCCGCCGCCCTCTTGCCAATCGTTGGATTGGCCTCCGAAGCCGCCTCCGTCACCATAGACACCTCCAGAGTAACCACCATAGTTATCAGGGCCAGTGCTGGCACCGTAGCCGGCGCTCTCGCTGCCGAAACCACCGTATCGACCAGAGCTGCCACTTGAAAAGCCGCCACCAAAGGTTGCGCCACCCTCGACACCAGTGTACTTGTTTTTGGTCGCTCGTGCCTTTTTCCGCTCGGTGCGAATGCGATCGACGTCCCCGAGAAGCTCAGCGAGCTCCTTGGCTCGGTTGCGCACGTTGATACCCTGGTCCTTTCCATTCTGATCAATGAAGTGGAACTGGCGGAGCATCTTGAGGAGTGCTATGTGTCCTCGAGCATCGTCAATAACGCGCTCGGAGCCGTGCTTGATGAGGAACTCGAGTAGTTGAAGGGCCTTGTAGATCTGACGCCACTCTTCGGCGGCCTTTTCGGTGAAGCGACGATAGATCATGGGCATAATCTCGTTGAGGGTTTGGCTGTTTGTTGTTAGCAGCTAGAGATATGCATCGGTTCATGTGCCTGTCGTACTAGCTAAAGGTGCCATTTGCAATCTCTTGCATCAGGGTCGAAGAGGCTCCCCAGGGTTCATTGTTGGTCGCCTCGCGCACCTGTATGTCGGTAAGCCCACGGTGTCCCAATCAAGAGCATCAGGTATGATTCAGCAGACCTTTGACTCCATCTCAGTAAAATTCATAACAGCTACGTAAACTATCAGTACTTGTCGGGCGCTGCAGATGAGGCCGGTCGAGGGGTACCATTTTGGGCCTTGCGAAAGCCAGCCTTGAGGTCATACAAGGTCAGGTTCGAGACCGTGCTCTTAAGATCGTTGATATCCATGATGAGAAATCCAAGAAGATATGGACTCAATAGACGGTTAAAGAGGCGGAGCGGAAAGAGTATCGAGGCCGAATGAGCTGTGTTGCTGCTTTGCGAGTTGGTTGAGATGTTCGTTGTTCTCGATATCCGATGTCTTAAAGGTGCCCCTTTGCGCCACGGGCCATCCTGGACACTTGGACATTTCTCAGAGAGGCTGGCACTGAGCCCAACGTCAGCATGGGTAAAGTTTGGTCACGTGATGACTCGCGGCATGATTTCCATGTCTAAATCAACAAGTCCGGCAGCAGGTATGAAGCCAAAACTCAGTTGCCAGCAGTAGGTGAATACTAAAGATTAACGTTAATAAAGGCCTGCACGAGGTCTCTGTGTGTGCAAATTCAGTTCCCATCCGGCCTAGAACCCAGCTCATCATACACCTTAAACATCTGACTACGGCCGAGACCTGTAACTGGTAACCTTAGACTTCAGGCCTGAAAACAATTAGCACTACGAATAGTGCACGTCCATAATACCCATAATACAGCAGAGTACCTTACCTGGCCCCAAAACTTTTCCCCTTTCCTCGAGAACAGTCCCAAAGACCAACCAACCTCGACAACGTCTCTGTAATTATATCTGTCTTATTACTTTGAACCTTTATACCATCCTCTTTTTTCAAGTTAAGCCCAAGGTACGTGCAGCCTCAATTCGTTTTCTATCGCGTTTGCCTTTCCTCTATCACAAGCTGGGATTTTCCGGGGAAGCTCCCGTCAGCTCCAAAGAGCGAGAAGCCAGACGCCTTTGAGCGTTAAGAAACCCATCTTCAAGCACGTCAGAGCCAATGCGACCAACCTAACAGATACCAATTCGATCCCAATTGGTATCGATGCAAAAGTCGCTCAACCCGGTTCATTGCCGCTCTTAGTTTTCTCCCGATGCCTCCCCCCTCTTCTCTGCTGGCCCTTGTCCTCGCTCATCTTCCCGGTCTTACGGAGGGTGTTGCCGTCTTGGTACATATCCAGAAGAGCGCACCCACGGGTCCATGGACTGGATGAAACTCGTTGTGGAGGGGGCCATGCAATCGTGAGAATCCACCTCAGTGGCCACGTCCCTCCCTCCCTCCAATGGGCATTGATTCTCGGGCAAAAGTCTGCTGCACCTTGGGAGCATCGGGCCACGCACTCGAGCTGCCACCAGCTGCTTTGTAAAGAAGGCCTGGAGCAGACGCGTGCGTGGCCCGGACAACCATCATCAGCTCAACGGGCAGCCCACTCGAAGCTGCATTTGCACGAAACCAGTTTCGGTCAATCTTGTCTGCGGCAACGGCTTGAGGGAGCTTGATTGTCAGGCAATGGCGGTCAGGGAGAATGGAGTCAAGGCCTCATTGACTCTGCGTGCAACTCTCCATTCATGAGCTTCAGCTGTTGCGAAAGCTCGGAGCCCCACTTTGGCCATGTCCATAGTGACCTCATGGAGACGAGACCTTGAAAGCAAGACAAAACAAGGACATCAGAGCTCCCCGGCTCATCTCACGTGATCTAGCTTCCGGATCAACCCCTCACTCATTCGTTCCTATTGGTCACAACGGCCCCGCGCTAACAATTTGCCCCTCCAGCTTGCTCAAAATGAGACCCTCTCTCCTCCAGCCCCTCCTACCCCGCCATACCTCCTCCTGCTTCTCTGCCGCGAGAACTTCTTTCTCTCTTCCTCAACTTGTATCATCCTCAAACACATTCAGAACCTCCCGATTTTTCTCAGCTACATCCGCAGCCATGGGTAACAAGGTGTAAGTTCTTGACGGTCTTTCTGTCGTCTCAATTGCATTCTAATCTCTGCCAAACAGTTTCTTCGAGATCGAGTGGAAGGGTCCCTCCATCCAGAACGGCCAGCCTACCGGCCCCGTCAGCGGTAAGCTTTGATTTCCCCTGCAGCTATTCATGTCCATCACCAAGCCTCATCAAGCTTCGTAAAAAGGCTTGCCATTTACTGCACCAATGCCTCTCCCTAGTCATAGTTTCATTGTGATTGCTGCCGTGCTGGCGGCATTAATTTGTTCAACGAGCTGATTTGTTCTCCTCTAGTCAACCGTCAGCGCATCAACTTCAACCTCTACGATGACGTTGTCCCCAAGACCGCCGAGAACTTCCGTGCTCTCTGCACTGGCGAGAAGGGCTTCGGCTACAAGGGCTCTTCCTTCCACCGAATCATCCCCGACTTCATGCTCCAGGGTGGTGACTTCACCCGCGGTAACGTACGTTCTGATAGGACATTCAAGATATGACAAAAGCTAACAGTCCTCAAGGGCACTGGTGGCAAGTCCATCTACGGCGAGAAGTTTGCCGATGAGAACTTCCAGCTAAAGCACGACAAGCCTGGTCTGCTGTCCATGGCTAACGCCGGTCCCAACACGTAAGCATTAGACTTACCACTCGTACAAACTTGACCGTATTGACACATCCACAGCAACGGCTCTCAGTTCTTTGTCACCACCGTTGTCACCTCTTGGCTCAACGGCCGACACGTCGTCTTCGGCGAGGTCGCTGACAATGACTCGCTCGCCGTTGTCAAGGCTCTCGAGGCCGTTGGCACTCAAAGCGGTACCCCCAAGTACGAGCCCCGCCCCACTATCGTTGACTCTGGTGAGCTGTAAGCACACCCAGACGTTAATGAATAGCAACCGAAGCGGACTGGGATTTGGAAGCGCATGGCAAAATCTCGGGGAGGACTAGCAGTATTAAGCTGGTGATTCGCACGTTAGCCTTAAGAGCTGGCGACTGAAAATGTCAACCATTCAAACCCCACAAATGATCGTGGCTTCATTCCGTCGTTGTGAAATCTTGATTGAAGTAAAGCTGTCATCTGTGCATGTTGATATGATATCCATACGTTATACGACACTAGAGGTTTCAGAAAGTTGATATCGACATTTATAGCCCATGAGACATGTCGCTTTTCCACAGTACGCCGCTGCCATGCCCACCTCGAAAGAAAATCGTTATACCCAAACCTAAACTCCGTTCTCTGATAGAATGATAAACCTTTCCGCCTTATTTAGTGCCAAGTCTTCACACCGCGACAGCGCCTTATTCGACGCCCAGCCACCTTTGGAAATACTCGCAGTTGTTTGGTCCCACAGGCCCTCCATCTTCACAAATCTCAAAGACTGGGCAACGCCCGCAGGGAGCCTCAGTGAAGGCGCTCACAAAGGCAGCAGGTCCGCCCTCTTGGCCGTTGGCATCTTCGCGGCCAGCAAAGCTATCGATGGACTGCTTGGCGATGCGGGAGACGCGATAGCCGATTTTGCCGCCAACCTTGACGGGCTCGGCAAGGTTGTCCCAGACAAGGACGTCGACGAGCTTCTTAACATCGTGCTCGGAGAGGATGGTGTTGTGAGTGATGCCGCTTGTGGAGAGAAAACGGGCGATGTCGCGGACCGTCGGGTAGCCGTTGTAGCCGGCGGGGAGGGGGAGGAGTGTGTTCTTCTTGGGAGGTGCCGCCGGCGAGATCCTGGGTGCTTTGGAGGGCGGTTCGTCCATGTGGCTAGCATCGCGCTTCTTGCCCTTTTCTACGCCGCCCTTGATGACACCCTTCTTGGGCGCCTGAGCTCGTGCGGCGGCGCCACCTCCGTGGGTGCTCAGGTAGCTGCTCTGGCGCTTCACGTAGTCGAAGACGACACGCTGTAGGTCCTCGATGAAGGCCTCGTCGAGGTTCTGGTCGGTATACCACGGGCCGCCGGTGGCGCGATCGCTGGGTCGGATGGAGGCCTTGATGAACATCTTCTTGTTGGGGTGCTCGACATTCTTGAAGGGCGCGATGAGGCCCTTTGTCTGGAGCTGCTTGATGGCGTTCTTGAGGACCGAGTCGTGCATGTTGAGGCGCTTCTGCAGCGTCTGGGACCAGATGCCATCGCCGCCCGAGTCGTCGATGAGGGAGTAGACCATGACCTGCTCGTCGGTCGAGCACTGCTTGTACCTGAAACCCCAATTGTCAGCCGCGTGCCCTTATACGAGATGGCGAGTCTTCGGAGAACCTACTTGTGCGCCTCCTGGGCATCGCGCCACTTCCATAGCACCTGGCCCGAGGCCTCGCGCATGGTGATGAAAAGCTTGTCATCGCTGAGGGACTGGACGACGCGGGCGAGCAGCATGAGGTCGCGGTTAGGAATGACGTCGAGGCGGAGGAGGTCATCCTGGGAGAACATATCGACGCCGGACTCGCGACAGCGATCGTAGAGAGCCTCTTTCCAGACCGAGAGCTTGGCCGTCGCGGCGTCGGCCTCTGGGGGGGCGGGGGTCGGCATCGCGAAAGTCGAGCTCGGGCTTTGTTTCGAGTTTGAGAGGGTCAAAGGTTCCGCTATAAGAGGTTTACTCCGTGGATTTGGTGCTACATTGACATTATATACCGAGATAGTCGAGCTAGGAAGATGATGGTGGTGGTACTGAGGTGGGATGCGCTTCGCAGAGTCGGGTTGGAAACAATTATTTTTTTGGTCCCCTCCCCCCGCCCGCAGCTCACTCTAAATAAGGCATAGAAGCTCGTCCCCTACCCTGCTACTTTTTTAGAGTCACAGCGAGAGGCAGTCGGTTGAATATCGGCAGCTCGGGGTCGCATCGTGGGGTTGCAGCGGGATGTGGGGGATCTTATCAGTTTGTTCGGTCCCCCACTGAGAACATCGTCACCCTAGACCGAGATGTCATTGAGACCCAGATGGGGTTTTATGATATGGAGAGGGTTACTGACGATGTGACTATGTGGCTGTTTTTCTCTCAAGGTTATTTTTGACACTTTTCCTCATTATTGAGACCTAAGGGCATCTCAGTTGGTTAGGTGTAGTATTTTCCTGAAGATAACTAATTCCCCAGTGTCCAGCACTGCATCAAGGAGCCACTCCTTAGGTTGACACAATTTTTCCTTTAACGGGTTGGTTTTAATATTTGTTCATTGGTACATTCTGGGGCTAATGAACAATATATAAATACTAACATAGTACCCGTTTCTGCCAAGATCTCATTCCCCTTCCCCTTACACAGCTCTACCAACAGTATCAAGAAATTATAACGAGTACTCACTCTCAAGATATACGTCCCAGTTCCTGTCTTTACCATGTTTGGGTTTAGTACATGGTCTGGCTCTTCTTCGCCTAACTCAACCATTTTGGCTCCCAGCTAACTTAGAAGGAGGAATAAGCTGCGTGTGTAGGATGATCCCCTCCCTCACAGAGAAGAAATTACAAAGCCTGGACAAACCCATGTCTGGGATGGGTTGAATGGCAATCGACCAAAATCAACAGGCATCCAGATGCGTGTACCTGAGAGTGGTTGTGGCAGGTATGGCTGTCCAACCATCTTGTCGACACAAATGGGTCGTGGATCGCGAAGAGAAACACGGACTCTCTCCATCAACTCGCTCAAAACCCACTCCATGGCCGTAGTCGAATTCTTTGAGAACGTCCAAGGTCCGCACCCGATGCTGATAAGGAATATCCTTAACTGATGAATAACGAATTATATGGTTATTATACCCCAGACGGTCATCAAGCGGCCTAGTCGTATCAAAAGCAAGGATATAATCAATTGATTACTCATACCCAGTCATAGTAATATCAAAACATTCACGACCTTCAATGACCCAACTTATAAGATAAAATTGATTAGATCCCTTCGCTATGATATCAATTGTAACGCAAATCCTCATATCAAGGCACAGGTGGCATCCTGCCGTAGGCAAAGCCAAACAACAGCCCGCATGACCAGCCGATGCCTGCTTCTCCTCTGTGCCTTTTTGTCCATACGCCTGAAACGCCTCACCTCTGGCTACATCTTACCATCTCTATGATACAGGATGTCCATCGCCAAGCCACCGGCAGTGTGCCGCAGGTATGGCAACGCACATACAGAGACAAGTGCGGCATACGCTATTGTTCGGGACGTGCAGCATGTCTACCAGAGCCACTCGAGTTGGGCCTCGCGACACCACTAGATCGCAGGGCTTTTGCTCTTCTCCTTGGGCTCTTCCGGCTTCTCCTTATCATTATCCACGTCCATAGCATCAGCAGGCTGCTGGCTCTTGGCCTTCTCCTCCGGTACTTCCACAACCTTCTCTGTGACATCCTCAGTAGGCTTGGGTTCTGACGTGCTCGTCTCGTCGGCGGCCTCGGGGGTTTTATCAGCAGTTGGTTCTTCTTGCGGAGCTTCTTCGGTCGATGCTACCGGCTCCACGGTAGGCTCTGGCTCGATATCCTCCTTCTTGATCGTCGTTGTCTCTGCTGTAGTCGTCGAGTCCTCCATTCCAATGTCACCGTCACCGTCTACATTGGTCTTCTCAGGTTCCCTGGGAGTTTCTTCCAACTTGTCAGCCTCCTTCTCAGGCTGATCTTTCTCCTGCTGGTCATGGGTTGAAATGTCCTCGATAGTATCGTCGTTGACATCATGGACATCCTCGCCAGTGGGTTCATCATGAGTAGCACCATTTGTGGCCCTGGTAGGGGTGACATCGCCGCTGTCAACCTCCATTTCTCCCTTGCGGTAATCCGTAAAACTGCGCTTGTTGCCGTTCTTCCGAGTCGCACCGTGGGCGCGTGCCATCTCATCGTCGTCACTGGCCTCGAATTCGGCATCGTGTTCAATGTGCTTGTCCCAGCGATGCTCTGACATGCGCACATCCTTGTTCTCATCCTCATCAAGGTCATCGAGCTCAGCTTCCTCCTCATCAGTCATGCCACCGAAAGGTTTTCGAGGCACATCCTGTAACTGGACTGACGGCGCCGGACCTGTCTGTCGAAGGTTATCGACAACTGCAGCCGTGATCTTCTCGAGGTATTCGCGGCTGTTGGAATTCTCCATGTTGGAGGATCGCACGTTCAGCTCAAAATCAGGGGCATAGTACTGCTTCAAGTCAGCGGATCCCATCCTCACTAGAAGTATTGGTATATACCTCGTAGTATTCGTTGTAAGGCAGAGTTCGCTCCATCTCCTGTCCCACTAGAACACCAGTCTCGAAAGCCCATGTGCGCGCGACATTGCGCATTGTGTAACCACCACCGCCAAGCACCAGAGTGGGAAGATTGAAGCTCTTGACAAAGTTGACACAGTTAGCATGACCGTCCATGCTGAGGTTGAAGCATCCGAGCCGGTCACCCGACAAGCTGTCTCCGCCACACTGCAGGACAACAGCTTCAGGCTGGTAGTATTTCATGACGTTCTCAATCACGGGCTGGAAGATTGACCGGTAGGACGCGTCCGTGATTCCGTCACGAAGGGGAAAGTTGACAGCGTAGTTCTTCCCCTGACCGATGCCAGTATCTCTAAGCTCGCCGGTTCCGGGAAAGTATTCGCCGTACTTGTGGAAAGACACAGTCATGACGCGGTCGGTCGTGTAGAAGGCTTCCTCGACACCATCGCCATGGTGGACGTCGATGTCAATGTACAGAACACGCTTCTTGAATCGCAGGAGTTCGAGAATTCCGAGGACGATATCTAAATATGGTTAGTTCACCCAAACAGAATGGCCATATGAGAATGCGCACCGTTCACGTAGCAAAAGCCACTCGCTTCACACTTTTTAGCGTGGTGCAGACCTCCAGCCCAGTTGATCGCGATGTCGCACTTTTGGCGGTTCAGACGCGCAGCGCCCTCCATGCTGCCACCCGCACTGATACCACAGAATTCGAAGAGGCCATCGAACACGGGACAATCATCTCCGACATTGTATTTGCCCTGTTCTCTCATGAAGCTGTCCATATTATCGGGTGTCACCTTCTGAAGGAAGTCGATGTAATCGTCCGTGTGAAATTGGGTCATTTCTCCTCTAGTTGCCGGCTTCGCACGCTTTGGGAATATTAGAAGAATCCTGAAATGAGGGGAAAGTAGTCGCGTGGGACTCACATAGATTTCCATCTTCTGGTAGAGGTTGTACTGCATGATCAAGCTATGCGCCAATCGAATGCGATGAGGCTTCATAGGATGTCCGGTAACGTAGGCATAGTTTCCAATATCAGAGTCGTAGAAGTAGGCAACTTTCTTGGGTGATGCGCCATTGAGGGCAACAGAGCCGAGCTCGACCCGGATGTCGTCGCCCATGACTGCGGTTACTCAAGAGGCGATCGCGAAAGTCAAGGAGGAACAACAAAAGGTCGTGATGGCACTAAGATGTCGTATCTATAGTCGGCAAAAGATGCTTGGAACCAGATGGGCTCAAAAGGAGCTGAGCATGATCGATCGGAAGAGCGGAGGGGAGAGTGGAGGGTTTACAGGAAGAAACCTTGTAGCAACAATTAACACTGTTAGAGATGGCTGTCGATGCGAACGAACCAAACGCCTGGCCAGCGTTTACACCGGAATAATATTGCTGCGCCGAGGCTGGCGGTGTTTGTGATGAAATGTGGCGTGCAAACGGAGGGCGGATACTTTAATTGGTGTCAGCCACAACTAGGGTGCTGCTTCACATTGGGAGGCTTACAGGTAAGGTATGTACTAGCCACAGGCAGTCATCGCACGTGACATGACTAAGCTCCTAGCTTTGGATGCCAGGCTGCCGGGCTGGCGTCAACGTCAATAACCTCTTACCCCAAGCTCCGATTATAGCAACGCCCTCCATCATCGCCAACATCCACACTTCACTCGTTCTATCCCCGTTCTTTTCTGTCCGCTCACACCTCTACCACACACTCTCACATACCCACTCGATATCATGGAGCGCTTCAGGAGTTTATTAGGCGGCGGTGGCATGGGCCTTGGAGGAGCTGCCCACGGCACGGTAAGCTCTTAACCAGCCATTCGAGCTACTCTTGACGAGATCTCGCGCGCTTGAGAGCCTGTACTGACCAGTGAATTGCAGGATAACACAAACCTCATCGACAATTCCGAGACTGTCTACATTTCCTCCCTTGCCCTGCTCAAGATGCTTCGGCATGGTCGCGCAGGTGTGCCTATGGAGGTCATGGGTCTGATGCTTGGCGAGTTCGTGGATGACTTCACTGTCAAGGTGATGGATGTGTTTGCTATGCCTCAAAGCGGTACTGGAGTTAGTGTCGAGGCCGTCGACCCTGTGTTTCAAACCAAGATGATGGACATGTTGCGACAAACAGGAAGGTTTGTCGATATCCGAACAATGCGCCTTCGTTAACATGTGCTAATTTGTATCGATCAGGCCAGAATCAGTTGTCGGCTGGTATCACTCTCATCCTGGTTTCGGATGCTGGCTTTCGTCGGTTGATATTAACACCCAACAATCGTTCGAGCAGCTGAACCCGCGTGCTGTCGCCGTCGTCATTGATCCCATCCAATCCGTCAAAGGAAAGGTCGTCATTGATGCTTTCCGACTGATCAACCCTCAGCTTTTGATGATGGGCCAAGAGCCCCGTCAGAGCACCAGCAACTTGGGTCACCTCAACAAGCCCTCGATCCAGGCCCTCATTCACGGCCTGAACCGACACTACTACTCGATCGGAATCAACTACCGCAAGACAGCACTCGAGGAGAACATGCTAATGAACCTTCACAAGCACGTCTGGACCGAGGCGTTGGAGATGGACGACTTTAGACATGAGGGGTGCAAGAATAAGGACCGATTGCAACAGCTGGTGACTCTAGCGGATGGCTACGAGAAGCGTGTGAAGGAGGAGACTGAGCTTACCAAGGATCAGCTCAAGACTCGCTACGTTGGCAAGCTGGACCCGAAGAAACATCTCGAGGACGTCGGCCAAGAGCTCATCGAAGACAACATCGTCTCAGTATCGAGGCAAATGATCGACAAAGAGGCCACGATGCCTAAAAAGGATACTCCGGCGGGGTCCAAGGGACAATCAAACGGCGATCAGATGGAGGTTGAGGAGGAACTATGAGTGAGTGGATGAGGCTGGTACGCAGGGATAACGAGGCCACGGGATGGACTTGTAAGATTACTGGGCGTTGGCGGTCGGGACGGACGATTTAGAGACAAAGCCTGGTAACGAAGTATTGTGCAAGGTTACCATCGTACTCAAGGCACTAATTCCTCCATGTTCTGTCTGTTTACATTTGGTGAGATCAGTATGCCAGAACTACGCTGTGTGATGCTCGCTTATGGCGTGAACATTGTCTGCAGCAGCCCCTGAACAACTATCTGTTCCAAGCACAGCATAACAAAGAGGCTGATACTTCTTTCTTAAATACCCTCCGAGCGTAAGTTTCTAATGCTTTATTGTTGCAGGCTCATTCACCCAGGTCCTTTCAGCCCACCTACTTGTATCTTAAGAACAAGACAAAGACTGCTAACCACCAGCACTACTTGTCGTCATCTCAGCATCCGATCATCTTGTCTACTTGCACATCAGCCTGAGATTACGAACTCTGGTAAGTCCCCTCCCTCTACGGTAACTCCAGAAGAAGACCGCAGTTATGGCCATTGGATCACTTCTGCGCTCACTTCTGAACATCTTCTCCTTTTCTAGGAAGAGTTCTCACAGGACACAGCAGACAAAGAAGTCTAGGGATAGAACTCACCCAAGCCAGCAGCAGCCACTTCCACGCGCACGAGCACGGGATTTCCGAGCAAACCAGGGACACACACGAGCCCAGGGCGATACTTGGCCTGCGCCACGAGAGCAGCGAGCTCGAGCTCAACCCTATCGAGAGAACCGTGAGCCTCTGCGAGAACGAGCTGATATCCAGAGTGTGCCAAGGAAGCCCTTGCCGGTGCCGCAGAGGAAGCCTCTCCCCAAACGTGACCAAGAGCGAAGCGATCGTCAGCGTCCTAGTACCCGCAACCCTTACTACGACCAAGCCCTCTCGACAGGACCACGGCTGGACCGCAATCCTCGTCGTCAGGGAGTCAACGAGCAACGCGACTCGTCCGGCACCGGAAGCACTGTTGGGGTTGTCAGCGCCACTGACCACGCAATGAGCCCAGAGACCATCCGCGAAGTGATGGAGCTGATCGCCGTGCGCTTCAGCCACATCCCCTACGCCGTGAGCGGTCTCGCAGCAATGGCCTACTACGGCTACGAAGTGAAGCCCCTGAAGGTAAGCATCATCTGCCCCGAGCACACGCGCGAGGCCCTCAAGTGCTGGGCACGGGCGCAGGGTATGCTCGCAATCCCGCGGAGGCCCGATATCTGGGGCGTGGCGACGGCAGACGGTCTCATCCGTCAGTTCCGCGTGAGGTTCCCGCACGACTTTGAGGACGCGCACATCGTGAGGGCCAGGAACTCGTCTGTGGCGGTGCTCTCGCTGGCGGGCCTGGCCGATGAGCTCGCCAGGACGTATGTGAACGAGCTCAAGCATGCGGACCTGGCGAGGCAGGGGGCTCTTGCTGAGGAGCTGGTGTGGGTACTGCAGAGGATTATTATGTCGGGGCTTGAGGAGCACGCGCTGAAGCCTGAGAGGGCGCCGCATCTGGTGCGGGAGACGTTTTGGCTGCCTTTTTCGCTGTCTTATCCTGACTCGGTACCCCTGTTCAAGGCTGCCGGATGGACTATACCGAACGATGGCTGGTGATGAATGTGTGAGACTAGTGATGTTGAGAACAAGAGAGGGAAATATGGATTGTGTAAGGGGATATACCGAGCTATGGGTAGACACGGAGTTTTCTGAAAGAGGATCTACACTTAACTTACGTTCGTTTACTTACTTTCCTTTGTCAATAAAGAATACGGCCATGACTGAGTATTTCAGCAACTACTAGTAGATTAAGTGAGAATATGATTGAGAGCTGATATTTGCTGTGTTTCGACATGGATCTGTTCTGCTAACACTGTTGCGGACCCCTTCAAGTAGACGTGGTGACAAGGTAGCGATCGAAACAGAGGAGTTCCGATCAGCTTGGGCAGTTTATATGTGAATGGTCTTATTTCAATCCAAATCCCTTTCCTAAACCCCTCCCCCAAGGGAAACTCCTGCTTGTGTGGTAGATACAAAACAGGTATCCAGAGCCAACATAGCCTCCTCCAAAGCAGTAATCCACCCAAGTCCCATCCAACCAAGTACCAATACAAGACTCGCCGGTGGCAATATCTGCAAAAGCCCTATACAAAAGGATCGGTTGCTTTGTCTTCAGTACGAATAGTACTGGCTGACGACAAAGTCGACCGCAAACTCGCCGTACGCAGCCACATAATTCATGTGAACTACAAGGTCATGACCGCCAGCCTCGCAAAAGGGGTCACCGTGATCACAGATGGAGATCGTTCTGTCGGCAATGCACTTGCATCCGCCAGGCTTCTGGCGAGGGAAGATCTAGTTATATAAGTTAGTAAGCTTGGTGTGCTCGTCTAAGTGAGGGAACTGGTGACTTACTCCGCCGCCCTGGCTTGTGCCATAGTTGTAAGGCTGTCCATCGGTCCGGCTTGGATCACCCATCAGGACGACGGCGGAAACTTCAGACATTAGCAAGTGGCATGTAAGTGGTAGGACCTCGGTTTACCTCTCCGGGAGATCTTGGGGAGCTGCTCCTTTGTAGGAGGGTACCCGACGGAACTCGCACCGCACATCACATCGGCGGCGATATGGGCTCCCTATTTTGGTCAGCGTTTATTAGTCAAGCTGTATGAATTGCTGCCATGGAAACGTACCTGGCTGTATCCAAGGAGGACCATCTTGGTACGAGGACATTTCCTGGCATAGGCACGTATCATCTTGGCCATGGCCTTGACACCCTGTGTCTGGGAAGGCAAGTAGTTGTCATACTCAGCCGGATAGACAACAGACTCCATATCGGAGCCAGGAATGCGATTAAGGATGCGCTGAGCAATCGCACCCATCATTCCCGGCCCCTGAGGTTCGAGGCTAGCTCGAGCGACGATGAGATGCACGCCAACAGCGCAAGTCGGGCCTCGGGGATGTTCAGCAGACTTGGCACCAGCAAGGGCCAAAATAAGGGTGGTGAAGATGAAGGTCAATATCATCTTGAGCTCTTTCGTTGGATGTGCAAGGTACAAATGTGTTATTCTGATGCCAAAAAGGTACAAGATAGATCCTATGAATGCCTATGCTCGAAGGGGCGATTTATTTGATCAATAGAGTGAAGCAATGAAGAAAACTCTTGACAGAAAGCTGAAAGGGTCGACTAAGGTCAAGAAAAAGCAATGCCACTGTCAGAGAAGAAAAGAAAGATGAAGCGCGGGTGGTGAATCAGAGCTGAAAGCCCATCACCATGGATGATCTACTCACCTTGCACTGCCAAACACTGGCAACACGTGGTCCATAATTACCGATAGTAGGGAGCAAGTAAACACCCCAAATATGGGACTAAAAGTAAAGCCTCTCAGTGTTATGAGGCTTCAATATATATCAGCGATTGATGGCCATCTCGCAGCGGACACTAAGAGCAAGACTCCTCTATATAACAACAGAACTTTTCCCCATAGCGTCATCCCGATACACGAGAAAAGGGCTCTATATATAAGAAATGGCTGGTCCAGGTAGAGACATGGCTTTTGATATTGTCGTTGGGCTGCCGGGGAGGCTTTTCAATATTCCAACCCCATGGCGGACCAAAACACGCGAGGGGCCCGGCAAACAGCATAACATGGCTCTGCAACCAACCTCACTCGTCAAACACAATCTCTCAAACGAACTGGATTTTACCAATCACTAAGTTAGTCAACATGGGCTTGACCATAGACGACATCGACTCGTAGGAGATGCGCGATCAACAGCCAGAAGGCTTCTTTCAATTGCTGCAATGAGCCAAGCAACGAACTCGGCTGCACATTCGGAAAACACGAGAGCCATCCTGGTAAATCCAAGAGGGAGACAGGTTCTGAACCATTGACAAGTAAAGACGATGAAGAGGAGGAATATGACTATTAGAGATGCCATCATGGCCAACTACAAAAATACACGCAGACGCACCACATTCCACAGCCATCAGCCTTTAAAACAAATATCATTTCAAACGTAACAAGGTTCCCAACTCCTAGCCTATGGATGGATCATGTTGCCCAAAGGATATTTGCCGTCCACTCCACAATCTCTTCTGTGACACAAACATATATCAAATGCCAAGAGCCCGTAACCGTTGCTTCTGCTCTCGCACAAAAATTACATGACGGAAAAGTTTGCAAATAGTCTTTGGTCCCGGATGGCCCAGGTCATGTCGTCTGCCCGTTACTCCGTGCGCCGCAATGCAGTCTCATTCATCCCACCCTCTTCAGCCGATAGATGCGCTTGGACATAGCCGAACAAGGCTGCCAAACATCTTCCCATAAAACATGGGTTCGGAAGCACCTAACAGGGGACTTGCTCTTAAACATGGTCCTCAAACATAAAGGTAAGTTCTGTGGAGCGCCGGCGAAGAGGTGGAGTCGTTGATGGCCCTGCACCATCAATACTAAAGTGCCTGGCTATTGCCAAAGCACGGGGTGAATCTTGTTCACTGGGCTCCTATGCCCCCATGGCGGGAACCTTCTTGCCTCGCTTGCCTAGTAGAGTGGCATTATCCAGGTTAAGCTCAAAGGCGCCACGCTGGCGATTCCGGTCACGTACTTGCTGTCGGGCTGCGGCAGCCACCGTTGCCGAATGCTGGCCGTATCCCCGCTCGGTACGCTCTCGTTCTCGGCCTCGGGACTCACGCTGCTGTTCCTGGTCGCGAATGTTGGCTTTCCGCATGCTCTGCTCCAGGGCGTGAGTTCCAGCATTTGGCTTGGCCGCAGCATCAGGGTCTTGGCCGTCAATTTGCATGAGGTCCTCGTCCTCTTCGCTTTCCTCGTTGAGGCCGCCGAGGTTTGCAACAGGACCACCTTTGACGCCAATTTGTGCTCTCCGCTTGCCCTCCTCTTCTTGACGGTGCACGGCGTAACCAACATCAAACACTTCGCGCAGGTTAACGGCGCCAGGCGACCGGAAGTCGTAACGCTTTCCAGCATCCTCAAACTTGGATGCATCAAACGCCTTGAGCATGCCCTCGGGCTTCTTCTTCTCCTCGCGAGGAGTCGGACCGTTGCCGCGGACCCATGGGTGAGCAAGGAACTCTGTGATTGTGTATCGCTTCTCGGGGTCAACAGTCAAAAGGTGACTGATGAGGTCCTGGGCAGACTTGGAAATATCGTCCCACCATGGAGAAAGGAAGGTGTACTGGCCCTTGGCGACCTTCTCAGTAAGCACCTCAATGCTCTCGTCGTAGAAAGGTGGAAAGCCGCAGAGTAATGTGTATAGCACACAGCCCAGAGCCCACATATCGACCGACTTGGAGTATCGCTCATCCTTGACAATCTCAGGAGCAGTATAGCCAACTGTTCCACAAGGCGTCATTGTTTGGTTGTCCCAGACGATTTTGGACAGGCCAAAGTCAGCAATCTGAATTTGGCCAATACCACCGGCGCCCTGACCGGGGATGAATTCGCCCTCGTCCACCTTATCCTCATCACCGGGTTGCTTGGGCTTCGGGTCCTTCGACGGCACAACAGGAATGGGCCTGAACAGGATGTTCTCGGGCTTGATGTCACTGGCAGGGGATCAGCAATCGTCCAGGGCCGTGCAGGGGCAAGATGACGTCAGGAGGGGCATCGCCACTTCTGGCTTTAGCATCATCCAAGGGACAAAGACTTATGACATACCGATGAACAACACCCTTCTCCTCGTGTAGATATTCAAGGGCATTGGCGACCTGAACAATGACGTGTCGTGAAAGCTCCTCGCTGAAATATGTCAAGCGGACGATCTGATGGAAGAGCTCACCGCCTGGAGCAAGCTCCAAGACGATGTAGTAATATTGCCGCGACTCGGAAAATTCAACGAGCTTGATGATGTTGGGGTGATCGAGTTGGCGCATAATTTGCACCTCCTTCAATATGTTGGCTCGCTGTGGTCGAGTTAGTATACTGCTTGGCCCGTCGGCGAGTCTGCGGGCCAGCCGTCCCCGTCATCGAGACAGCGGGAGTTTTAACTGAGCTCGGAAGACGACGACAGGCCCGGACGTAAGAATAAAAAAAAGTTAAGAGGAAATTTCTCGCACCTCTGCAGCCTTGGGGACTTTCTTGAAGTCTGGATGTAAATGCTTGTTTCCCTATGAAGGGGGCAACCCCGTTGTGTTGGTAAATGGGGACAAAAAGAGAAAACGTGCATAATGATAAAATGGCAAAAAATGCAGAAAAACACAAGGAGACTGGGCGACGCTAATACAGACGGCCCTGGATAAGCTCACCTGCATGCTATTCATCTCGTACTTGCGTACGACTTTGATGGCGACTTCGTCTCGTTCGCCTGTGGTATCGCGGGCGCGATAGACATTGCTGAAGGCACCATCGCCCATCTTATCGACAAGCTCCCAGCGCTCCAAGCCTGGATAACGGGGGAATTTGCTCTTGCTGGCATTTTCCTCGGCGATGAGCTTGGCGAGCTTCTCGTCATCGTAGCGCTTCTTGCTCTTGCTATGCGAGAACTCGTCACTTGCGTAGTCTTCGACAGGTTCTTGTGCACTCGGGTAATGACCTTGGGCGTGGCCAGGGTCGGCAACGGCCTTGTGCTGGGTGGTTACAGGTTGCTGAGGAGCCTCGCTCTTACGCGGCGACTCGTCAGCGGCACGGGCTTGCTTGCCTTGTGAACAGAGTCAGTAATGACCATACCGAGTAAAAGTTATTTGAGGACATACCGTGCCGGATGAAATTCTTGAGCTGTTGAATAGTAGACATTGCTGTCGAGATTGTCGCCTAGGCGCGACTAGCCGCCTTGGAAAAAGATGTCTGGAAACCTTGGGTCTACTGCCGTGGCAATGACGAAAGAGGAGGGCAGATGTTCGATGCGAGTTGGCAGCTGTAGTCGTCTTCGGTTCGATCAATAGCCAGACCGGTTTCGCTACTAATCTGTCGTCCGTCGTCTAAGTCGTGCGAATCGTGGTTATAATCGTGAGTCGTGTCAAGGTATCGCAAGATGCAAGGTTGATTGAGCTGCGGATGATGCGGGGTTTAACAGTCGCGGAAGGGGAGCTCTACTCTAGTGGAGTGTTGTAGTGATCTGATGTCGTGCAGTGGCGTAGAGCAGACAGCGAGGCAAGATGGAAGGGCTCGTTCTTGTGTCCAAGTGACGTGATGAGGAAAAAGATGGTGGAGGAGAGGAAGAAAGGGAGAAGAAGAGTCGGAGCCAGAAAAGGAATTAGGTGACTGCCTCGTGGTTGGTGGTGACGAGAGAAGCCCAGTTCTTTTGAGAAGTGACGGAGGGAAGAATGGGAAGAGTGGGCAGTCCACTTCCAGTGGCAGTTTTTAGCAGGATTCTAGGCCAGCGCCAGGCGGATGGAAGTGGAGATGGGGCGTCCCAGCGAGAAACCTGGAAATCCAGGGGGGGTAAGAATCGCTGGAAAGAACGAGAATGGGGTTACGGATAGAGTCTAGGGAATGAGGTCACTGGAGGTTTGATGGGTTATTGGGCTGAGATGCCGGGGAGTTTTGTCCTGGACCCAATGCCTCGTAAATGTAGCCACAGTCTGGAGACCGTTGAGTATTAGACTGGGACCGGGTGAGTAGTGGAAACCGGGGGCCTGGCTTGGTTTAACTGGATATATGACCAAAACAATGACAAGTATGAAGTTAAAAGAGACGAGGGTACTCCGTAGAAAACAGGTGATGAGAGCGGCAAGCCCGAGGCTGAGAAGAGACGAACGAGCCTTGTTTTGCGGTGCTTGTCGTGAGGTGAGGAATGATCACGAGGAAAGCTGAGGAAGAGTCGAGATGTTTTGGAGGCTCGAGTCAAGTCAAGGCGTGGCGTGAAGGACGATGAAGTCACCGAATGACGGGCCGCGAACCACAAACGTCAAACCTAGGTATGTACGGAGTATTCTTCCAGCACCGAATTGCCAGACAAGGGGCATCCATCCGCCTCTTCGAACGGCAATGACACAGCCTAAAAAAGGGCACAGTCCGCAGAAGCCGCGCAGAGGACAGTTAGTAGAGGATGCACACCCATTCCCCTAGACATGATGATGGCATCACTTCCGGAGGTCCCTGGCTGATTACATAGCCACCATGTGCTTGTGCATGTGCCCTTTTGCCGGTCGATTGATGCAGTCAGATAACGTTAACTACCTCAGCATAGCACCATCGCAGAGATGCTGAGCTGACAAACCCATCCCTGGGCTCATGCTGTTGCACAGTTGCAGTGAGCACTGAGCAGTGAGGGGAGTGAGCTGGAAATCGTACAGGCGAGATCTCCGCCCCGCCCCGTTATGACGCTCAAGAGGACGTCATTTCCCTGCTCGATAGTGGATACATCCAGCCCAAGTGTCGAATCAGAGCACACGCTGTGACCTAAGACCTCTTGGCTCCCAGAGGCGTCTGTTCCAGCGGGAGGGTCCTTGAAATCACAGCCTGAGCACGCGCAGCATCAACAGCGTCACGATCACGGCACGCTAGGAATGAACCACTGAGCGTCCCAGGTCCAAGGTTCCCCGGCTACAGCGGGCGGTCCCAGTTCCCACCAGCTGCCGGGGCTGAAACCTCATCTCTGTCTACGGATAATAAGGCAGTATGGTGATGGATTCACTTCATAAAAGCGCCTCAACTCAATCTTCCGCAGTCGAGAGTGGCAGGCAGCACCTTGTTTGTTTTCTCTTGTTCCTTTTGTGACACCAGCCGATCGGTTGGTTCCTCGACAGGCCAAGGGGCCGACGCCTGCCTGCATCATTGCTGTGCTTCATCTGCAGCAAGAATGGAAACTGTTCATATCGGACGCTGATCATGACGAAGCAACCGTAAACACCTGCATCCGGTACAACCCCAGCACGGCCAGCCATTTCCTACCGGAGGCGATTCCCGTCGAAGTGTTCTTTTGACAGCTAATTACAGCACCTAAGAAGGCTGGCAGGTCAGCCCAAAACCGGCTTTTGGGTTTGGGGGGCAGGGATTCTCGCTTGCGCACCTTATCCGATGCTTGATGCTTGATGCCAATGCCCGTCCGTGATGGTGCTTGGCCGGTCGGGCCTGGACTCTTTTGGACCCTGGCCGCATACTACAAGCCAAGGCCGACGTTGATTTGATCAGGGCCTGTTGTCTTTATCCCTTTTGCTCCTGACCCTCTGTCCCAGTGACATTTCCCTGTCGGTACTTGTCGAGTCTATGTATTCAACGTTGGGTCACTGGCTTAACCACGCAATAATAAGCTCGGGCGGATGAAACAGCACCATGCGCTTTTTACACGTTGGCTTTACTCGGACCTTGGTCCGTACCTGGCCATCATGCCCATCCTCAACGCGGCACATCCTGGCCATTGGCCCGTTCATCGTCCAGGATCTTTCGTCTTGTCAATCGGCAATTCCGCTCCAATTCACATATGGTGAAACAGCACGAGGAAGAGCAGAGACAGAACCGTCACTTCCAAAATCCGATGCTCACAGGCGTTAAGATGCAGCTAACTTTTGCTTCATGCCTGCCATGTTTGCTATGGGACAAAATTGCCCCGGACAAGTGCTGCTTGACGTGATGTCATGACGCGGCTGGCGCTATGGGAGCTGATATCATTACCAGCGACACTCACATGCTTGTCTCAGCCGCTTGACGTTATGTCGACTAACTAGATCTACCGGGGAGGGGTAGAATGCTATCCTACCCTTGATCCTTGGCCTCTTCGCCCGATTTCAGTATGAACTGTTGTTATCAGCCCAGGCTAGCATGGATCTCTGGATGAACGGGTAAGGGCTACTGTTACCAATGAGCTTCAAAATGAAATAAAAAAATAGGCCAGGTCTCGGGTTGCCAGGGAGAAGAGTGCTCAAAAGTGCTCTTCAGTAGCTCCTGTTCTGAGGTTAATCTGAGGAGCGACATTGAAACCGAGGCACAAAGAATTGTAGAAAAAAACACCGCGCCAGATACTGGCTGAGGGGGGAGCGGATCGAAACCATATGTCTTTCTTGTCACACTGGCTTCAAGGAAGCTCGGATACTAAAGCTTGTAACAACGATATGGCACTTCGTGGGTCTCGGCATACGCCCTCAACCGGCTGTTCTTCCACCCATAGAATATCCTCAAGCCCAGAGCCACGACTGATACGAACAGCAGCAGTGCTGCGTTGACCCAGTGGCCAGTTCCAAACCCACGCTCGCGCTCGGAAGTCTGGTATATCCAGACACCAGGGATCTGCCCCAGACCGCCACCGATACTGACGTTGAGAGCGATGGCGAGACCCGTCGCTGCCGTGGTGAACACGTTGGAGCTGAGCCATCCTAGCATAGGGGGTATGCACGCGAATGAGCCTGCAGTTGCCAGGATGAGGCCGCCATATCGGCCTTCGTAGGCATCGGCAGGCAAAGTAGCTGATATGATGAAGCCAACGGCCCCAACAGCCGAAGCAATGGCTGTGTGGAGGCCTCTGGCGTTGAAGTGATCCGCCGACCAAGCCACCACGATCTGACAAACTGTAGATACACAATCAGCACCTGGTTCTCCGACTCGTCCTAAGCCAAACTTACTATACGCAATAGCCCATGGTGGCACGGTCATTAACTGCGCCTTGAGATCCATGTACCCCAATCCCACAGTGATCGAAGGAGCAAACAAGCTCAGACTCGCGAACGCCGGGCCAGAGGCAAAGTAAATGGCGTAGTGGGCGTACAGTCGCCAATCCGTGAGCGTTGCCTTGGCCTCGACCCAGCTCATGGTCGGGTGCGACTCCTTACTACCCTCATAGTACAGGCGATGAATGGCCATGTCCTTCTCCGCCTCGGTCAACCATTTGGCGCGCTCGGGGTAATCGGGCAGGAAGAAGAGCACCAGGATCGCTGCGATGCATGATGGAATGCCCTCGATGATGAAGAGCCATCGCCAGCCGGATAAGCCAGAGGCGCCGTTCATGTGGCCGATGCCGTAGGCGATTGCGCCGCCGAACTACGTCCGTGTGAGCATAATCGTCCATTAACAACCATATACCTGGGACACTTACTGCGCCGGCAAGAGTCGCAGAAGCCTGGATAAAAGCAACGCTGTACCAGGTGTGAGCATATACTGCCATGCCAAGCCAGACAAAGGAGGCGAGCCTGTGAACAACTAACTCACCGAACACTACGCTCGTCGTGCTTGTACCAAAAGGTCAGGTAGTACACCAAACCGGGGAACAGGCCTGCCTCGAACGTTCCCAGCAGGAACCTCACAGCCGTGACGCTGCCAAAGTTGTTGGCCGCGGCCGTCAATATCGTCATGGCGCCCCAGCAGAACATGAGGAATGCCAGCCATCGACTCGGCCGTAGCTTTTTCAGCAGGATGTTGCTCGGTACTTCGAAGACGGCGTAGGAGACGAGGAAGACCATGAGGGAGATGACGAACTGGTGGTCGGTCATGTTGGTCTCGTGCTGCATGTCGTTGTTGGTCGACGAGTTGAGGATCATGGCGTTGCCAATGTTGGTTCGGTCGAGGAACGAGAGGAAGTAGATGGCGCATGACAGTGGGATGATGCGCAGGTCCTGCTTCCAGAGCAGGCCCTTCTCCAGAGGGCTCATTGATACATCGTAGTGGACAGGGTATTCCTAAATCGGACGAGGCATGTGGTTAGATACAAAGAAGTTATTGCGACAAGTCGCGCTGGGGGGCAAGGCATTATTACATCGTCTTTGAGGATGGTTGAATCGACGTCGTCGAAGGCCGCCGGCGGAGGAAACGGCACTGGGATGGGAATCTTCTCCGGAGGACCGGCCGCCATGGTCGACATCCCGTTCTGTCAACGGCGGTCCAGATGACCGTATCCTACAAGAGAGGCGAAGATAGAGAAGGGTGCTGTGTTGTTTCTGGATGTTCGGACGGTGGGAGATCGGCAGGGGCGGGCAACAAGAACTCAATACGCGTGATGTGACACGGCGCGCCCCTTTATTGAATAGATGAATAGTAGTTAACAAGTACAGAAGAGGCTATACCCGTCGGCAGACCCGGGGGGGAAACAAGAAACGCCAAGGACGAAGCCGAACAGACAGTAGCGTTAAGATAATATATCGAGACAGGAGAATGGACTGTTTTTTTCTTCCTCCTTGGCTTCGGCCAGACAAGACAAGACACCGCCGTCTCGGGAAGAGGAAAATGCGGGGGAGTCGTCGGCCTTTTTGACAAGCTCGCTCGGCAAGGGATCCACTGCCGATCAGATCACAATCAACCTTTTCGGAAGTCGTCCAAGAAGCACCAATGACTCGCTAGTGGCGCCATGGGTCTTGTTGAAGAAGGGAATGTAACTTGATGGGATGGCGTTGAAACAAGGTTATGGCTGTAGCTGAGGCGGAACAAGGCTACCTGTCACCATCTATCTGTCTACGTATCGCCCTAAGTACTGAGACTATTCCCGACTGTCACCGGCCTGCTAGTAACTAACAACACGCGAGGTAGAAACGCCTTGGGGCTCATCTCAGCGGTTTGCTTCTTGACCGAAACGTCCAAGTTACCCGCGATGGGCGCTGAGGAGGGAACTTGTCATTGAACCCCCACTTACGATCTTCATTCCCGCTTCATGCGTGCACGCGACTAATTAACTAGGCGACCCAACGAGAGAAATTTTCTCGACTACCGCAATCACAAGAAAACTCGTCACTGCCCAGGGTCCCGCTTGGGCAGTCCAATTGTGGATGAGAGGTAACTAGACCGTGGTGAGCGGGGACAAGGCCGGGAACAGGGGACGATAGTACGGATACGTATATGTAGTATTATTCAAGAGATACTCCGTAGTTATAGTAGTAGTTAGCCCAAGCGGCGTGGCTCGATGTTTTGGTGTTCCATCGCTAATTTGTTCCCTCTTGTGTCACGCAGAGAGAAAATGCTGTCTGACTCACTCGCTCCTCTCGATATGCTGCTCTCGCTTCACTTCTTGGCTGCGGCTCAGCTCCGAGATCAACTTCCTAGACCGGGAGGCCTTCGGCTCCGGCACGGGGTGTGGCCTGCTGGGTCCGGTTCCGGAGGCGCGCCTGGTCACGCTCTATCTGGGGAAAGTGATTAGAGGCGAAGATCATCTGGGTGATTACGAATCACAATGAGTTCTCCAACTTGGAGGATGCCCAGAAAGGTATCCCGAGCAGAGGTCAGGTCACAATAGTCTGCCCATAAGACTTGTTTAATGCAACCCTTGCGGTAGTTGTGTCATTTGGAATCTCTGAGATGGTTGCCCGACCTCGGGACGAGGCTCTGCTCTAATCAGTCTATCTATCGCGACGGAATAGAGACTGCCGAGATGCCTGATATCGCCATGATTGCCGACAAGGTAGGCGTTACATTAGCCAATTCGACCCTGTATGTATCGGGTGGCTCCCGTACAGTGAGTGACGTCGGATAGTCATAGCTCGCAGTCTAAGTATACTCTAGTCTAAATCTAGCACTCATCCTCATGCTCTTCCTCCGCAGGCCATAGGAACCACGCAACCACCATGCTGAACTTCAACCCAGCAGCAGCCCATAAAGCACCCGCGATGCCGAATGAACTATGCGCGAACAATCCACCCGCAACAGCACCGAGCAGTAGTAGCAACGGCCCAGCTGCACGCTGATTCCTCGGCACGTTATGGAGCGCAAACAGCTCCCGATCCGAGAATAGATCACAGTAGGCACTTGTCAGGACGACGCTGATGAGGGCATCATGTCTCAGCGCGCGGCTAGCGACGGCCTGTCCGCAGCTCTGAAACGCCATGAGCGTGATGGGCACGAGCACGTTCCACGCGAGGCTGTCGGTATCCGGGCCCGGCGGGTACGCGCCGACAATGATGGCTGCGGCGACGGTGAGGAGCGCCTGCGCGACGAAGGAGGCGCAGAGCACCCAGCGGCGCCTCGGGGAGAAGAGGTGGTGGAAGCGGGCGAAGATGAAGGAGCCGACGCAGAAGGCTCCGATGGAGACGAGAGATTTGTAGAGGCGCGGGCCGGGCGTCGTCGTTGCGATGCTGGCGAGCCCGAGGCCGACGTAGACGGTGTTTCCTGTTGCAGTCAGTCGGTGTGAGTCCGTTGGGCTCATGGTGCAACTGACCTGTCTGCATAGAGACGAATGTACCCCAGACCTGGATGGAGGCGCTGTCGAGGAGGCCAGTCACGATGTAGCACGCGAGCAGAACCGCATCTGTCCAAGACGAGCCCAGGTTATGCGTCATGTGGCTGCGTCGATTCGACTTTTGAGGCCTCTGTCCTAGAAGCGGTGTCTCCTCGTCTCTCGCGCTGCGGCGAGCACGTTGGCTCGAGATCTGAGTCATGATGAGTTGTAGATAATGCTTCCAAGCTGTAAACGTGACTATTCTTCCGGTCGAGGGAGTTGAGACATGAATAGGTGAACAAAAGTGTTTCGCCAAGAGTTAACCGCTCTGTCTGGGTTAACGGGATCAACAACCCGGACGTTGAAGGAAGGATGCTTCAAGCTAGCGTGTCGATGACGCCAATCGCTAAGACATAGGATTATCCACTCGCACAACTGAACCTCCAACAAGGTAGTATTGTTACAACTCTGTCATGACTCGACTCGGGGGGCAAAGGGCCTCTTTGCTGATAAGCAGTCTGGTCCATGATAATTGACTACTTGTGACAACTGTTTAATAGTAGAGCTGGGTGCTGATGCTTTGTCATGTTATTGTTGCACCCCGCTGTCTTGCCCATTCGTTCATAGTGAATAGGCGTACAACATCACTTTGCGCAGTAACTGTAACTATAGACTATTTGGTCATATCAGGAAGTTGTAAGGATATGATAATTACTATTTATATACTGTAAAAAAAACAATCCCACCCCAAAGGCTCGTTAGAAGGCTCGGCAGGCCCCGGCCAACAGATATACATCAGAGTCTTAGGTCGAATCATTAATTAGCATCTTATAGAGCACTCAGTTACTATACTGCAGTGCTTTTAACAGGGCCGTCAGTGAGCTTGATACTTTCTTTCCCTACTCCTCTAGCTGGAAAACCTTGATGTTGTCACAGCATGGCCTGGAGATGTAGTCGTCTTCGAAGGGCTTGCGCGGGCGATCCATTTACGGTGTATTTCAAACCAAACAACGCTCATTTACCAAAAGATGATTATCAAAACACTCGAGGGTTGTGGTAGGGAGTATACACGGCTCCTTCTCTTAGCCAACCCAACATCTGAACATTCAAGGTTTTGGAGCAAACAATACATGTCCAAGACGACTTCTAATAAGGGCACACTACTTACACGCCTGTATATACATGCTCAAAAGATGCGTATCAACCAGGCTCTCCAGGTCTGAAACAACGGTTTTACTACTCTTCTTTCTTTAAAAGGCTGCGGGTGGCCCAACAGTTACTGACTTGGCTTGGGATATAGTTCTGAGTCCACGAGTAAAGGTGCGAAAGAGAGACATAAATAGCTTTCCCTTATGGCACATGAGAGATGCATAGTCTGAGTCTAGAACAGTAGTCTACTTATCTAGGTGAATAGTATTCATAGTGTCAGAACGAAGTTGAATGATACTGGTGGTTCATACAGATCCACGCCTACAAACACCCCGCTCTTCGTGGGCTTCTCCTAAGGTAATCGACTTGTGTCTGTATATAGGAGGAAACTTGGCAGCGTGTCCAGTAAGCAGTTGAGTCAAAAACAAAGCTCCAACTTTTCGTTCAACTGCAGGCGAAGTGGCATGTCCGCCCACCGCAGCTGGATCAATCCACCGCAGTTCGGATAAGAGTTTCGCTAGGTCTGACTATAGTTCTCTTCAACCAGATAGTCCAATATGAAAGGTATTGTGCTGGACTTTGACAAAGAATGCCCGAGTCTCATAAAGTTGGATAGGCAAGATTACGTGCCGTTGGTCCGCTCCCTATTGATTGTACTCAACGAAGGTTTTATCGAGAGTCTACGAAACTCAATCGACTACTCATGTAGCAGCTCGTCGGTCCCAATGTTTTCCAATGCGTTGACTCTCGTCTCCGAGGTTTCCCTCTTTACCGTAACCTTGTTTCCTATCGATTTCTCTGTTCTCTAATACCACGCAAGCAGACGAGCTCAAAGAAATATTACTCCAACCACGCGACTGAGATTCAGGTCAATAAATCAATACTTTGGTTCAAGTTCAAGGGCGCTGTTACCGAGCTGATGTTCAGATCACTTGGCTGTTTCAGGCCCAGGGTGTTTGAGGTCGGCCGTGTTTAAGAAAGATTCAACTGAAGTATGCAGTGTAGAGTAGTTATGCTTAAAGACTTATTTAGTGTTACATAGTAAAGAAACAAGGTGATGTTATCAGATAAATTAGCCAAGAAAATATAAGACCTCGCTCATATTATAGATAGACACTTTGGAGAAGTAAACGCTCTAGGTATGGAGGCCATGAGGTTAGTGGTAATATCACTGTACGCAGGGGCATCGCTACTTTCAAGAGTCACTCAACTGTATTGGCAATATCCGAAGGACTCCCACTGACATGTAGCATATATCAAAGAGTAATGTTCCTGTATATGCATTCATCTTACCTGCTAACCCCACTGAGCATTAACCATCATGAGTAGTTGTAGCAGAGTGGTTGTAGTAAGCTTTGAGCGTCGCGTGTTGACAGCCGCCAACACCACGGCGGGCATGCAAGGTACGCTCTCAGGCACGGCGCAACAAAAGGTACCCAGACTGAAACGTCCATGAGCAATCAGCACGACTTCGATCCAAAAGATGCATCGTCTACGTCATGGTCCACGTGGTGCTCCTTTGGATGCGAGACGCCCTGTTCTCCACGAGCAACACATAGCCATCTTGTGATGTCGCCGTATCGCATGTCAACACCAAAACCAGGTGACCCACGTGTCCGTGATGCAGTCCTGCCAGGGACCGAGGTCACGTCAAAATCTGCAGGTACATCAGGCGCATTATCGTACTCACCCATGGTACTAAAAGCAGGGCATTTTCGCTTGAAAATGACCACCTAGCCATATCATCAAGGCTCAGTTAAACAAAGTGACCTTGTCGCGAGCGGCAGTAGCAGGAGCGTTTGCGAACGGATTAAAGTCATAGGATACAGGTATTTACAGCTTGCGTCAGATATATACATGGCACCCTGCCTCCCCAAGGGCTAATCCAACCTTCTTCTATCCATCTGTGGCCGCTTCCTTGGGGAATCGACTACAGGTTTGTGGATTTTGCTGAGTGCTTCTTCAGGACTCCGGCGGATGTGCTTCAGCACAGTACCTTCTCGGCGGCAGGGATTATACTTCGGTGAGGGAGAAGGTGAGCGACGGTGAGGAGATGGCATCCTCCACGAGGCCATCGACTTGTACTCAATGTAGCAGGACGCGATAGCCTCCTGTCGGGGTGTGGGAGTGTCGTCGGACTCCGGGGTATCGTTGCAGAAATCGAAAGCGTCGCTAGCATCTTCGGGAAATTGAGCGGTAAGAAAATCGTCGTCCTCGTCTAGGTCCTCTTCTTGGGTATCGTGAGGTTGCTCTCCACCGTCTCCCATGTCCAGCGACGATCGGCTCTCTGCGCAGTCGGACACCGAGGCGATAGCGTTATCGCCGTCGTCAAACTGCGAGGTCTCATCATCGTCGTGAACATTAGGTCGGGCCAAGTCGGGAATAAAGGATCCCGCCTCTGATCCGTAGAAAGACATGGAGCGCGAAGAGGGGTTAGAGGAGTAATCGTGCGACTCCAAGCACGTAGGTGAAGATACGGAAGACTCGGAGCGAGAAGCCTCAGAATGGGGAGGCGAGAGAGGGCCATCGACCGTGGTCGAATGTCGGAGCTTAGTGTGAATAGATAGGGGTTCCTTGGTCATAACGGGTTCGTCGTCAAAAAACAAGGGGAGAGATGCATCTTCGACGCTGCTGGCCGTGGTGCCCTCCGTCTTGACACTATTGGTTTCGGAAAAGGAGGATGAGGAGGCAATGGAAATATTGTCGTGATCGTGACGGTCGAGATAGTTGTCAGGGAGATAGCTTGCAAAGTAACGGACGATGGAGTCAAAAGACTTTGTCCGGAAGAGCTGGATCGCGTACTGCCAATGCTCGGAATCCATCAACTTGGGGTTGGCGATGATCTCGACAGCAAGCGACTCAAGAGACTCATGGAGCTCGCGAATCCGAGACTGCTGCCGGTCGGCCATCAAGCGGTGGAACTCGTCCGAGGTATTAGCATCGCGGGAGATTTCGTAGACGTCGTGGTGAAAAGCTTCAGGGTCTTGTATGGTAAAGGTAAAAGTATTGTATTGATCGTGGAGTTTGGTAAAGAGGTCATCCCTCTTCATGCCGAATTTCCAGGCTGGCCATGACCAGCTCGGATCGTCCATGTCGAGGTCACAGTCGAAAGAGAGAAGAGGATCGGGGGTGGAGATTTGGGGGGTTGTGAGGAGTGTCGAGAGAAAGCCAAGGGTGCACCGCGTAAAAGCTCGTGGGAGCTTGGAAATTTAGATCATAGCCATGACGAGAAGAGGTCCAGAGAGTGTTCAGCAGTCACAAAGGGGCGCTGAAACGAGCAAAGAGAGTGTTCTTCGCGGGTTGTCTGGGTATGGATCTGGAGTTGAGGGCGGTTGGGATGGATCTTTGGGAGCGGGCGTGGTGACGAAAACAGAATCTGGCGAGTTCGGGGGGTGAGAGGATCTACCATAATCTGCTGAGGATGCCAGCGTGCCAAGGCCAAAATTCAATGACCCACAGCCAAAGTGGTGATTGGATGGAGGATATGCTTGGCCCCCAAGTAAGGGTGCAGTGGCGGCCCTACGGCAGATAGAGCTTGATTTTAATTGGCTGCGACTGGCACACGAGACTGCGCCTGCATTACTCCGCCCCTTGGGATACCAATCATCGCAGACATAAGCGACGATAAGTGGGCTTATCTCGAATGTGCGACCAATTGGAAACATGTGGTAGGAAGAGTTCGGAACTAAATGGAAGCCGGTTCTTTGTTGGTGTCCTCAGTCACGAGGCAACAAGTGATCAAAATCCGATTTTAGATGTCTGGCTGTCTGGTTCTTCTCCACAGCCGGGCAAAATCAACGACAGGCAACGAATCTCACGATGAGACGACAACTGACAATCGTCGAGAAATGTCTCTGCTTCTAGGTAACGTGACAGCCTCACGTTGATATCCCACTACTCGATGCCCTGTTTCATGGAAGACTGCCACTTGCCCAATGTCTCTATCCTCTGGTCATGCTGAGACAAGTACTCATAGTCGAACCGCCTGAGCAGTAGTAAGCAGATGCAGTCAGGCCGACAATTCTACCAGATCATTCTTACATGGCCTTTCTCTTGACGACGCGTAACCGAACATCTCATCAGCCCCATCACCCTTTGTGGCGTAACTCATCCATTAGATTCATCAGTGACATCCAGATGGTCAAGCTATCAAGTACCTATCCGTACATGAACGTCGAGCTTTGGCGATTTCGATACTTGGCACAGACAGCTTCATAAACCCCGCCCGCCACAGCCACGAATCTGCCTTGGCCAGCCACTTAGCCCAGCCCTACGAACCGTCAGCCAATGCCAGCCAGAGCGCACCCACCGTTCTCCATCGAAAACTCCAACCCTCCATCGTCCTAGGCACCCGCTGTTCCCCTCGCTTCGCGCCGCTCGTCCCGCTGCCGCTCCAGCTTTTCTTCATCGGTGCTGTCTGGCTGTCTTGTCTGTCCCTTTCTGCTTCCCAGATCCGATCTCGATAGCCCCAGGCGACAGGTGTCGAACTTGTTGGATGACTCGACTCCGGGTCGCCTTTTACCTCGTGGAGGCTAAGACCAGACCAGACGCCATCAGCAGGCCTGTCCTAGAAGTCTTCTCTCGAAAAAGACCCCAGCGTGTCCTGTCCTTCTGATATGCCCTGGGTTGTTCGTCCCCCATAGCTTGCCCCGTAAAAGGCGAGGCCATCCGTCTTGTTCCATGTGTTTTCTGGTTCCTGCATTTGATAACCTTTTCCCGACTGCTGCTGCATACTAGTAGTACTTGGTATCTTATTTTACCTGGGCTACCTCCCAAGTCTTCCCTCCAGCACCTACTAAACCCCTTCCACATCTCTTAGCTTTCTGGCTGAGCCTGCTTACCTCCACTACCTAACTTGGTCGAACTGCTACTCCGCCTCGTGTGCCTTGCCTGCTAGCATTGCCTCAACCACAAAAGAGACAAGTTCGTATCGTTTCAACCTTTCTCGCTCACATTCAACTTGGCACAACACTTTTCAGCCTGGCTCAACATTGCATCGCATTAAGCAGCGCCGCGTGGCTAAAACCCTCACTCAACAACGAGAAAAACACTCTCAATCGTAATTTTCATTGTTGGCTGAGTTGGTTAGCTAGTACCAAAGGTACTCACTCATTTTCCTCTCATCTCGGGCTTCTTGTCATCCCGTCGTCCCACCGCCCTGTTTGCTTACCATACGCTGCATGGCCGATAGGCACCGTCAACCTCCATGGCCGAACCGTGGCTCGGGCTCTCTGAGGCCGTGTCAGAAGAGCGCACCGAGCCCTTTTCCCAGTCCGAGATCGACGCCCGATTTAAGGGTATTCGCGTGGAGGAGCCTGTCCCCACGAGCCACTCTGTGGCCGTCCCACTGGATAACCTCCAGGTTGAGGAACACCACCACAGACAGGGCATCCGCATCTTATTCCGCCCTCTGGCCCAATTTCCCAATGCCCGCTCTGTGAGCCCTGGTAGTGACAGTTGCCAGTGGCTCGCCCTGCGCGCCGAAGTTGCTTCCTCGGAACAGCCAGAGCATAAAGTTCTGGCTGTGACTCAGACGTCCAAGGATATCAAGTTCTCTGTCCGTATCCCTGGCGAGACATACGACGACTCTACAAGGCCCCCTCTATGGTGCGAGCTGTATTATGATCCCGCAAGTGACAAGGTCATCTTCCTGAACAAGTCAGATGTGCCAATCTCTCTGTCCAATGTGTCGTCGACGCCACTATCGAGCCCTCCCCTCAGCGCCAGTCATATCATTAATCCAGGCTTAGCCAAAGCCTTGAAGCCTGGAACCTGGCGCATTACCGTTCGAGACATTGATGTTCTGGACTTTCGCGTTCTTGAAAAACGTCCAGTGACACTCTATCAGCCTCAACCGCCGACCATCGTCGAGGACGTGTCGTCAACAGCAACCTCCAGTCACATCAACTCCAGTGGCAAGCGAGCCCTAACACCGGAGTATGACGAAAAGAGGGTGAAACGCCGCGTCTCAGATCCCCAGACTCCCGGCGATGACGGCGTCATCATGTTCCTGAGGCCTGCTGCAGATCCTCTGGTTTTCCCGCTTCCTAACGGCCGTGAGAGCAAAGAGCTCTCCGCAGTGACTGGCCATCCTCTGCTAGACTCTGAGAGGGGCGACACAATTGCAGTTCCGGCTGTTTGTGAACTGGACCAGTACCAGCTCACTAAGCGGGAGCCCATCGCATCAACATCGTTATCTGCTGTCTATACAGCAACCCACTCTCACGTGCCCGACAATATTGTTACAGTCAAGGTCCTCAAGACGCGTGTCGCCAATCCCAACGAAAAGGCATACGTCCATGAGCGTAATGTCATCCGTCAAGCCGACATGTGGCTTCGTGAGTGCAGGAGTCAGGAAGACCTGCAGCACGAATCCATTGTTCGCTACTACGGCGGAGATGCGCGTTTCTTGTCTCTTTACATGGAGCATGTGGACGCCAAAGACCTCACAGCCGCGTCCCGGTGGAGGAACAAAACCACTGATGAGTTTTTGGGGGACAGACACGACGCCATTAAGATACTAGGGGACATCGCTGGCGCGCTCAACTACATTCATGGCCGCAGGATGGTACATAATGACATCAAGCCTGCCAACATCCTCTACTCGCCAGAGCGAGGGGCCGTTCTCTGTGACTTTGGGCTGTCGACCCTGGCTGCTAATTCACCGACGACTGGCGGAACACCGTACTACGTCCCCCCGGAGTTCATCGGGCGCAAGCAACGCGGACTAGCCTCTGACGTTTGGGCTCTTGGTGTCACCATGCTCTACGTGTTGCGCAAGATCCCATTCCCCGACTCCCGCGCTCGTCGACAGCACCCACGACCTCTGTACTGGCAAATCGCTGGTGTCAATAATCCCACCATACCGCACAAGCAATATGGGAATGGACAGCCCGCTACCACTCAGATGCGAGACTGGCTGACGGAGATCTTTGAGGCAAGGGAGAAGCTCAACTCCAAGGACCGGCTTGAGCGGCTGGTCAAGGACATGTTGTATCCTAACCCCAACCAGCGCATCACCATGGCAAAGGTGTTGCAAGAGTTGGCTAATGAACAGACTTCTGGTACAGCGGTGGGCTGAGGTGAAGAGATGAGGGTGGACGGCCATTTCATGAATGAGAATACACTTGAGGTGTTGGGGAGTTGGTTTCTCCTTATAATCCCTTTTTACGTCTGCGAGGCCAGAATACGTCTGTTTTACATGCGTTGCTTTCACGAGTTGAATTTGTGAGTTGAAGGGTACGTTATTCCTGTCTCATGATGATAACCACTAACACAACACAGATTGAAGCATGCATTTCGGAGCATATACCCAAGTTATCATTACAGAAGTTGATCGATTTCAACATTTGAGCATGTATCAAGTTGAGCGGAACGTTTTAGCATGTATATTAGAGCATAGACGATATTTCTCATTCATCCATGCATGATGTCTTGTCATGGCTCATCGTGGCCATCACGTCGAAACTATTTTGCAGCGTCATGGTCCCGTTTATAGGCCGAATCCCATCACAAAAGCGGCGGCAAGACCCACGACAGAGGTCAAGGCCACCTTGTCGACACCCAGCATTCTTGCAGCGTTGCCATCATTGCCACCCTCTTCCTGAGAGCCAGATTCGGAAGAGTTTCCAGAGTTGCTAGAAGTATCGTTCTCAGCACTTTCCTGGTCCTTGACTGCAAAGTAGTCGACCTCGGAGCTGCAGTTCTTGGGACCCTTTGCGTTCTTCTTGAAGCGGATATCCGCACAGTTGTACAAGGCGCTACCAGCGTCGCCGACGGTAATGACCTGGATGCTACCGACGTCGCCATCTTTGACTTCGATATCCGAGGGGAGCGCAAGCTCATCGATACAGAGGACGCCCGGATTGGTGGCGTTGAGGACCTGCGGTGTCAGGGAGACGTTGAAATTGGTTGTGTTCTCGCCGAGACCGAGGTTCACAAAGACGTAAGTCCAGGGGTGGTGAAGGTCAAGCTTCAGAGCGCCGCCTTCTAGCGGCCAGTCTGTGACGTTTCCCTCCTTGTAGTCGACGCCGGCACCTTGGATATGTCAGTAGATGTCAGAGCCGTCACAGGATATCAGAAGGGGGAAGGACATACAAGGGTAGGTCCACTGGCTAAAACGATCCTCATTCTCCTCAGCAAGGGTATCGGCTCGCCATTCGGGGAAGACAAGTCCGAAGTGGGCGGAGACAGCCTGGACAGCAGCCAGAGTGAGAAGGGACTTGTATGCCATCATCTTGCGGGGTTGGTTGGTGCTGTGTATGGAATAGAGGAGATTGGGCGTGAGAGATCAAGGCAATTCCCTCAAGCCGGCGCTTCGCCTGATCTTATAGACAGGAAATATGCATCTTGTTGAACCGTTAGCTTGTGCCTTCCCGATTGACTCGCGAATAAGCTGCTCACCACCAGACTGTGAATGGCCTAGTGTGAGTAAGTTTAACAGGGCTCAGGCTGTTTGGGCGTTGTCTCTTTCTGCTGTGTCACTGGCAGGTTAACGGCAGACATGTTCCGGCCCCTCCCCGGAGGTTCGGGGGCGGGTGCGGATCTTGATGGAGCGGGTGGCCGGTTCGTCTCCGGAGTGTGTGTACGGTCGCCGAACTGCGATCTCCAAGCTTGACATATGCCATATGGACTACTCTGCAGTGCGTATCCCCTTCTACGGTTCCTTTTACAGACCATTTGTACTCACCTGTTTTAGTCCAGATCAGAAGCTATTCATCGCGACCGTAAATTCTCACAGGTTTTTCATCAAATGTCCATAAGCGGATGTCGATGCGGGGCGGGTCTCAAGCCCAGCGCAAGCTCGCGGGAGTTTGAGATGATATAAACTTGCTCAAATGGGCGCAATAACCCCTGGTTGGGAAACACCCCCGGGTCATGACCGTTAATATGGGTTCCCTCTTTTGAGCTGGTAGTGGGAGGAATAGGTCAGTTGTGAATAGTGAGTGGGTGGTGTGCTACCATTGAAGATAGAAACCCCCGGAGAGTTAAACTGTACGTACAGTAGAAACGTTCAGGATGGTCACTACACTCAGGTGCTGCTTCGGACTTAATCACTAACGATAAGAGAGCTGTGTTAACTCTGGAGCCTCGTGTACTGAACTATTTATCCCACCTCATGCTTTTTTGTAAAGCAGACTAATTAGGGTTGGATATTAATGTAGAAATATTCCAATTTCAGGCCATCAATTCGCCTTAATATGCGGCTTCCCGATGCACTGATTCTCTAGGGTAACCCTCAGGTGAACAATGTCCATCAAAGCTTCTAGATCGTCCTACTACGGTCCCCACAAGTTTGAATATTTTGACGTGCTGAGGGAATACTGTTTCAAGTTCTTCTTTTTTATTATGCAGAAAACTAGGTAACCAGAATGTCAATAACTTATTGCACTGGCATCCAAAGGTTTATGCTGGGAAGGAGTTGAGTATCACGTGATGTGTTTCCGAACTCGGTAGTGCCACTGCCCGATAACGGGATTTCTACAAGGTCTCCACCTTTTCTCGTTACGATAAGCTGTTTCCTGACGATACTCAATACTTCGCCTTCAACTTTCAACATTACATTACACCTTACGCCTTTATCATTTCAAACGCCATGGACCCCAGCCGTAAAGCAATGATCGCGGGCCGAAGGTCTCCTACTCGCCGAGATGTGACATCGCCCAGGCATGACCCAAGTAATCGAATCACAAAGGCCACCAAACCGCCCGCTTCCAAGATTAATTCCAGGTACTTGACCCAAGATGAGCAGTCGCGGCAGTTCGTTGCCGACGAGGACAAGTTTGTGTTGAAGCAGTCCAAGAAGAAGGCCGATATCCGAGTTCGAGAAGGCCGCGCGAAACCGATCGACTACCTGGCGTTCAACCTGAAATATATCGACTCTGACCGCGACCCGTTTGAGGACGATGAAACCGACTTTGATATCGACGTCCCTGCACCAGGGGATGTCATCATGTCACTCGATGCAGTCCAAATTGCGGAGCTGGACTCAGATATTGCTTCTTACCACGTCCTCGAAGCCAACACGAGGAACCGTGAATACTGGAAGGCACTTCAGACCCTCTGTGCAGACCGCAAAGCGAAGCTAGATCCACATGGACATGACCGTAGAGTTATGAATAGCGTTTCGGATGATATCGACAAGATCCTCTCCCCCAAGACGCACGATCAGTTAGAAGCTCTTGAGAAACAAATCAAGGCCAAACTGCAGTCCAACGAAGACATCGACACAGACTACTGGGAACAGTTGCTGCGAAGCCTCCGAGTCTGGAAAGCTCGAGCCAAGTTGGACCAGGTATACGAGGCAATCAAAAAGTGTCGCTTCGACCAACTCAAAGAGCGTAACCCGGCCAAGGCGGTAACCTTGAACCAAGCGATGTCAGCCACCAATGTCCAAGCTGGCTCAAAACAACCTGCAGCCTTGGTTTCCAAAGACGAGACGACAAGACCAACAACTGTTTCATCCTCCAGCCACGCGGGCAGATCCGCTCCACCTGGCACTGAACGCTTCTCTCAGGCCGATAACGAGGACTTTTCCCAGGCTACCAAAGCCTTGTACGACCGCGAGGTTGCTCGAGGTGTTGATGAAAATGAAGAGATCTTTACGAGCGAGGAGGCAGTCACTACTACCCAGCCGCAATGGGCAGACAAATATAGACCTCGCAAGCCCCGTTACTTCAACCGCGTGCAGATGGGTTACGATTGGAACAAGTACAACCAGACCCACTATGACCATGACAACCCACCACCCAAGGTCGTCCAAGGCTACAAGTTCAACATCTTCTACCCGGAACTCATCGACAAGACGAAGGCCCCAACATTCAAGATTATTCGAGAACACGGTCGCAGACGCGGAGAGTCATTCGCTGCTGCTGGGGAGGAGGACACGTGCCTTATCCGTTTCATTGCAGGCCCTCCATACGAGGATATTGCGTTTCGCATCGTTGATCGAGAATGGGACTATAGCGCTAAGAAAGATCGAGGCTTCAAGAGCTCCTTTGACAAGGTATGTGCTATTTCTCAGTCCTCGCCGCTCTTCACGTGGCAGTTCAAAGCTTCTGCGTCTCCGCACTGGCTGTTTCCATACTGTGGTAACGGCGCCGAGCACGTTGGCTGGCACTTTATGCAGCCTTGACACAGCCCGCCACGTTGATGGCAACCACTCAGGCGCGCATGTCTGGCTTGTCACCCATCACATGTTCAGGAACCCACCGAGCTAACGAGCTCGATCTTACAGGGGATATTGCAGCTGCATTTCCAGTTCAAGAAGGTATGGCACCGAAAATATCTGTTTGACTCGGCCTGGTAGATGGGACTAACATGTCATCTTTAGATCTATTATAGGAAGTAAGACTCTGGATCACGCCTTTCGGCTTTCCCCTCGCGGTCGCCTGGTGTCGAGCGCAGCCATCTCTCACGCGAGCAGCTTTTGAGCACTCTGCGAGAGAAGGATGAGGAAAATCCCACGACAGTTTCCCTGTGAATTTGGAGCGCTTACATCCTGGGGATGACGGAGAGACGATGGGGTTGAAACGGGAGCGCGATTCATCTGGAAGCATCACGATTGTTCATAGTTCTCCCCCCAAATGTCCCCTTTTCGGCTAATCGGTCTTCTGATTCGCCTCTTGTGCCACTCTCTTGAGTGTCTCTGCTTCACTCATTCGTATCAAACCGGTCATGAAATCACACCTATCACTCCTGCATCATCGCATTCTCACGGGCGGAGGGCGGAGGAGAAGGTCCAAGCACAAACGGGAATGGGTGGGATCCCCGCAAGCACTTTACACTGGCTCATGCTGCAGTCAAACTTGGGCCGTCAAGCGTCATGCACCTGAAAGCTTCTGGAAGGTCTGTTCTTGGTATGC
Organism: Fusarium staphyleae; assembly: GCA_017140175.1. Taxonomy (NCBI): domain Eukaryota; kingdom Fungi; phylum Ascomycota; class Sordariomycetes; order Hypocreales; family Nectriaceae; genus Fusarium; species Fusarium staphyleae. Next base: position 116,440 of record JADDON010000045.1, read on the forward strand.
GATCACGGACCGCACATGGGACGGGCAGCAGAACCGTCCGTCATTGCGCTTATTTGTTTAAAGGGAGGATTCTACGCGAGACTCAGCAATCAAAAATGGAGGATTGGTGCAGCATCCATCCCAAACGGTAGCTGCTTGAAGCAAGATGCCTCAAGCCTCAGTTCTCAGTCGGGTACCCGACGGTGAAGTTTTCGACAGAATATTCTATGCTTAACATTTCAGCATCGGTCCGCAGTGCAGTAGTGATTTTATGCTTCAGCAGCTTTCTGGCAAATACTCCGACCGGTTCCATCTTGACTCACAGCAGCAGCGAAACGGAGCCCCAAACAGAGCGGCAACCAGCTGATGCGTTGATTGGTGTCCTGGTGGTATCCCGATTGGTATCGTCCGGGGATGCAAGCTGCCGTTCGAGACGTCTACGTCCCGCGATAGCCCCGTTGACGAGAGCACAAACCGGCCAGGATACCGTCAAATGACTTGGAGCTAGTTTGGAAACATGTACCATGGCTGGTGCGATGCTTCTCGGCCGCGGTACCAGACGTGCCAGATGAGCCCGAGACGCGCCGGTACTGGGAAGAGGGAAGATTTGGCGACCCCCTCTAAGGGACATGGAGCACAAGTCGTACCGGACCGGTCCAACGAGCATCGGCACATTTACAAGAGCCTTCTCTTACAAGATTGTACATTCAGCTATGAGCCATGAACTCAACGTGCCTTGGTCTCTCTGTCTTCTTCCCAGAGGCACAATCGACTACCTCCCCCATACCCTTGTAAGGTACGCCACAAGTACTGGGCACATCGGCGGCAGTTAGAGGTACTGGGGTATGTGGGATGCACGTACATCATGGCGTGTAAGGTGACGACGGGACAGTGCCTGTTGAGTATCTTGCACCTTTGGCAGGACTTACAGGAGGAGCCAGTGAAGCCACCAGATCCTGAACCCGTTTGCACCTCTTTGCGTCCACCAGACTTGTATCTGATGGCTGCACATAGCACACAAGCACAGGCACACACACAGAGAGAACATACTAGGATGTTTACCGTGTCCGCCGACCCCAAGGGGTGCCTGGCTCAGGACGACCCCGTCCGTTACCCTTGGATGCCACGGGCCACGGATCTAGCTCGATGGCTCCATGGTCTTGGCGTGGACCTTCTTTGACTTAAACCCACCCCCCCCTAGTTTATACTTCGATCTTGGGGTCCATTCTTGGCTGCAGTTTCGACTATTGTAAAGAGGGATCTGGAGCTAAGACTTCTGGATCTGTCAACGGGCAGTTGTTTATCAACGGATCGCCGTCCAACGCAGGTTGTTCTTCAAAAGGACAGCTCTGCTAGCATCATACTCCACGCCCTTACCCCCAAACGACGCGGGAGGAGGCACAAGCGTCTTTGCTTCGGTATCAAATATCGCCGCCTCTCCTGTTCCCCGACCCTGTCCCATTGTGTTGATTGTAACGTCCTGTTATCTCCCGTCACTTTCCTTCTTTCTCCGTCTTATACTTCTCCATCTCCCTCGTTCCCCTTCACTCTGTACATGAGTCAAAGGCCTTCTTGTCTCGAGAAACCATCAACTCACGAGACCAGATTGTGTTTCTTCCCAAGCAGCGTCTTTGACTTCTCCCCAGGCCGCTATGGATCAACCATTCCCAGACGGCGAGCAAGCTTCTAGCTACACGAATCGTCTCCTTCCCGGTCACGGGCAACAATCACCCTGCGTGTCAGAGTTGACCGGTATGGGGTCATACTATACCCTTTCCTCGGGTTCCCAAGATCAGTCACCGCATCTATCAGCGACTGGCTCGCTGCCTGTAGGATCGACCCTCTCACAGCAACAGCAACAGCAACATCAGTCGCAGCAGCAGCGACGTGCGCTTCCGACTCACAACCCAACTTCGTACGCTTCCATGACCTCTAACTTCCACTATCCACCTCGAAGCCATCAGGTCTGGCCTTCGCCTCCGCCAGGTCCCGATGAATACGACACATATCCCTACCACAGCTCTCCAACGTGCGGTAGCGCCCCAACAACTTGTTACAACCCTTCGCCAATCTCTCCAAGGACGTGGTCTTCGCCGGATTACCCTTTCCCTCAGCCCTCAGAACAGCTCTATCATCAGAATCAACAAGACATCAAGAACCTTCGGATCTGCACCCCGACATCGTCGGAGGGCTTTCCTGTTCGAGGCCCTCAGGTCCTGACGCCCTTCACAGGTAGTATGCACCACGGTCAGGACGGAGAATTCGACGGCCTACCGCATACTCAATCACCGGCAACACTTCCTGACTCGTCAACGGGAGTGCTCTCCTGCACCAACTCACCCCGCGAACCCTTGATGGACGCTCCCACCTACATCATGACGACGAAGGAGGAGCCAGAGGCGGGCGAAGCAGAGATCCGTACGAGCCCAGAGAGGCGATCGGAAACCAGAGAGTTGGCAGATTCAACTGTTGGCATCAAGGCTGAGGAACCCTACGCCCAACTCCTCTACCGGGCGTTCCTGAGCGCTCCAAAACGTGCCTTGACTCTACAACAAATCTATCAGTGGTTCCGTGAGAATACGGACAAGGCAACAAACGAGGTCCCGGGGGAGAAGCAAGGTTGGCAGAACAGTATTCGCCACAACCTGAGTATGAATCAGGTACGTTGAGAGATGGGCTCCAAGTGATGGCTCCCCAGAATTTCTGTTTCACCTGTCGCTTTCCTACACCCCTGCAGTCCCGGGGTATATCGTCCTGCATGCACGCCTATTCCCGGGACCAACGCTACCAGGGCTCTAACCGAATGACACTAAGACGGTTAACTTTATGTGCACCTCCAGACTGACATTGTATACTCATGACAGGCCTTTCAGAAAAAGGATCAAGTCAAGAAGGGACTGATTCTCGAGGACGAGTCGGTAGATCCCATAGATCTGGCACTCGCGGCAGATCTATCAGCTACAGAAGACCCGACAGAGACGACAGATCTGGCAACCAATGGAGACCCCAAAAGATCGACCGAGTGGATGTTGATGAATTTTGCTGTCTGCAAAGGAGTGCAAAGCACCACACGATACCGCCCAAAGAAGCCAACGCGGCGAGCAGTCGGGCCCAAGATCCTGCACCACCCATACAACCACGGATATCAGCAGTTCGGTAGCCCAATCTCCACTAAGGCTATCTCTGGTCGAAAGGGAGGTTGCGTGTCGGGCAAGTCGAAATTGCGTGGTCGCCATTACGGCCAGGAGCTGGGTATGGCACCAACATCCAACCGTGTCATGCCCCACAGCACACATGGCATCCGGAGGTCGACGATGCCGGGCATGTATCAGACGCCGTATGTCTACGACGACATGATGATTCCGCGGCTCGATACGCCACCTCAACAGGTGACTGTCAAGCACGAACAGAATGGCTCTCCCTTGACGCCCGAGGCGACTGCCCCCGGCGCGTTTGGTTTCATGCTTCCAGAGCCGAGCATGACAAACGCGCTCGCTGCCACTACTGGCGCCAGCAACAACCATGGCAGCACCGCCTATTCGCTCACTGGAGGGGGCCAAGGCCACATGTACGTCCCACCCTCGCAGTACCAATTCCCGTATGGCCTGGTCGACGTCACAGGCGTCTATCAGGGCAGCGGCGGCCATCATGGTGTTAGCGGCGGAGTCAACGAACGCCTCCTGGAGATGGGCCATAACAACACTGGTTACAGCTGGAACAATAACGGGCTCTGAGATGAATCGTCTTGCGGACCTGAGTCCGGACGCCACAAGGTCACATCGGGAGGAGGGAGGGGCGCTACTGGCGGCCGATCCGGAGGAAATGGAGACGGAACTAACTAGGACGAGGCAGCCTACAGAAAAACGGCAGGTTGACAACTGTTTTCTCAAACAGCACCAGCAAAAGCAAAAGCAAAAAAACCATGAAAATCAAGAGAGGCCGGGAGCGCGGGAACCGAGCGCGTGAAGGGGGAGGGAGGGCAGCCTCTCTTGAAAAAGCAAATCGAGTTCCTACTGTGGTACTCCGTATAAGACTGCCGCCGCTTTGGGTACCTTGAGGCTACATACGCCCGCACACAGCGGACTTTGGCTGTGCCGCCTGGGCGAGAGCAACCAACAAAAGGCAGCATGAACTCAGGGTCATGGGTTGAGGCCCTGAACGCCATGGGCTGAGCTGAACAAGGTGGTTGGCGACACTCTAGTGGGGCGGCAGAGAGAGAGGGCACGACTCAAAGTGCCTGTGGCGTCGATTACTGTTGGCCCTACGAATCTTGATAAGTTACCGGGCTCCTGGGACGCGGAAACTTGGAGTTGACGACTTGCTCTGCGACTTTTAGGTCGTAGACGGCGCAAAAGGGGGGAGGGGATCATCATCATCCTTCTGGTCATTGAACCAGGGTCTGAACCATGGCATGGTCTTGTCAACGTTGGTTCAAGGGGGAACAAAAAATTAGAAAGGGCGCGGAGCCCGGGGTCGGATATTTTTCTGTTTTATTGAGGAGGGGAATTATCGGGCACTTTTTTTCGGATGCTTTTTTTTTCTGGCTTGGGAGGCTTGGATCTTGCTTGTCTAGACGATGCGCTCCATCTTCTTTTCGCTCCCCGAGGACGAACGAGAGGGCATCATTATTACGGCTGGCGACATTGGGATGGCGGCGGACGTCTCCCTCAAAGCGTGTTATTGTCTTGTGCTTTTTTCTGGTTATCTCATACTAATCGTGTGCCCTTTTACTCCTTCTCGTCATTGGAAGTCTTGTATCTCACTCACATCGTCTCTTTGCAAAACCCTCCGGTACTCACCTGAGCACTACAAACGATACTAACAGCACCAATCATGCCTTTGTTCGTCCTTCTTATCTTCATCACCGATACCGGGTTTATTTCCGACGCAGCCCTCTTCAGGAACAGGAGGGAAAATACAAACTGGCAGATGGTTTATGATGGGAGAAACTCGTACATATCATTGGTAGACGCTGCGAGAGAGAAAAATACCCCTCTGAGCTGATGCTGTATAATAATCCTCACTGTGAGATCGTTGAAACGTCACCTCATCCCCACTGTGAATGAAGGATCGCGAGCTTGGACGATGGCCTGGTCGAAAGCTCGTCTCATGACATGATAATTCAACTTGACACTCCAACTTCACATTGCTTTTTTTTCTTTGCCTTCTTTCTTACCTCCCCTTGCCCTGTGCTCTGCTTGGTAAATACGAGTGCGTGGGATTTCTGAGGGGGTCATTGTTCGCTTACTTCCCAGCGTAATTGGGTTCCTTTGTATTGGGACAGCTGGAGCCAACAGGAAGTCATCCGGACTTGAGCATCAGCCCTCACTCTTACTATCTTGCTCGCCCATCACGTTCTCCGCCTGGCTCCGTAATGACACGCAAAATAGACGCTATGATCTTTTCGAGGTTGAATGGGCATATGCGGCCGCGCTTGAGATCGCAGTAGAGTCGTATTGAGATGACCATCGCGTCTGGCACCCAGGGTGAGGCGAAGTGTGTGTACCATCCCCCAAAGAGGTAACTTGGGGAGAAGGGCGAGAATAAGCGCCCTCAAGACCTTCTTGAACGGATCCCAGACTTGATACAAGGACTTAGCAGTGCAACGGCCGCTGCCTACGGGCTCCAAGATCACAACTTCGGCCCTAGGGCCGGACAGGCTGTGGATAAGCTTATGAGCATCAACCTCGAATCCTCCTTTGAAGCCCGCCCAGCGCGGCCCGTTGCCTTGCGCTTCCTTTCCAGGTACGCGGACTAATACTGTGCTGAAGACTCACCACCCACCACCACGCCTTTCAAACGGTTGCCGAGTATTATTAGAAACTCCCTTACGCCCATCATCATAGGGCAGTCACACTTTGGGTGCTTCAAAGATGAGAGGACCCGTAGCTGCTTCGGCAACGTGGGTTGGCTGAGGACTGGTTTGTGGAGGTGAGCCTGTAAGCTTGATAGCCAAGTTTCAAGAGACCCTGGCCCACATGGCTTTGGATTCTTCAACTTGCTTCTTCCTCAGCCCCGTTTTTGTTGCTGTCTTTCGTCTCTCTGTCGCTTCTGCAAACGGCCGAATAGCCCCCCTCACTCCCCCGTATTCTTTCCTCCCACGCGAGGGTGGTGTGGAGTGTTCGTTGAGGTCTGCTAGTCAAGGGCTCATCTCTCAGGCGTGAATGAAGCCAACGTCCCGGGAATTCGGTCATTACTGACCCAATGACATAACTCTCGCACAAGGTAGAATGAAGAGCAGCAGCGAATGTCTCAATGCGGAGAAAAGAGATCGCAGGGGAGAAACAAAAGAACACAATGACGCACACGCCAGGTGTCAACCAAGTATCGGCGAGGGCCTCGCTGCATCATGCAGTTAACGTTAAACCCGCACAGTAGGGCTGTAGAACGGCTCATGAACCTAATCATGACTGGATGCCTCTAACACTCTGACAGATGGGACGGCCCGGGCTTGACCGCCGCTCTTCAACGCAAAGGCTAGACAGGACGCTGACAACAAACGAACAGACATCGTGGCCAAGCCTGATTCATTCCTTTATACGCCCTTAGATTTGAGCAGTGGAAACCTGTAGCAGGAAACCTGAAAAGGCAAGAAAAAGTAAAGCCCCCCTGCAGGTGGCATGTGTGTGTGTGACCGTGACGATATGCTGCACCGTTTTGACGGTTGGCGCTGCACGACGTCTAGAGCGGAAAGACTAAGGAAGACGCCACACGTTGACAATGTATGTAAACAGGCTCGTCTACACCAACGGTAGCTGAAAGCGAGCCTTGGCGTTGTCCATCAAGGCTGTCGTCGTCTATCATTAGCGCTCGCTGCAGCCGAGGAAACAAGGAGCCCATGGACGTGCAGAAAGAGATGACAGTTCTCTGTCCAAGGAAGGGAACATGTGTGTCGGGCGCACCCCCAAACGCTGCCCCAATGTCTTATAGTTCGAAACATGGCAGAGAGCGGTAAAGGCGAAGCATACTGTGCTGGCCGGCCGTTTGACGTTTGTCTGTTTACGATCCTTGTGATCTGTCCCAGGACCCTGTTGCTTCTCCGCTATCATGAGCGGAAGAAACGCTGTGTAGCCACGACTTACGTTGAGCACGGCTGTCTATTGCTGTCGCCTTCCTCTCCCAGTCTCCCGGCCACCCGGCTCGAAGATCAAAGCATCAAGTTCGCATCACCGCATATGCGATCGGAAAGCGGGTCGACAAGCAAGGCTAGTTGTACCTTTATCTAGGTAGACAGAGTGCGCAGAAAACGAGCCTCAGCGTTGGAGAAATGTAACCTTGAACAATGGAAGGGCGTCCCGATCTCCAAGATCTTGATCTCCGGAGTTGATCTTGATGCAAACGCGAGGGAGATGCAGGATCACCCAAGTGAACTGTGCTGGTCTTCGTGCGTGCCCAGGATCTATGCCTCGACCAACAGGGCAAATTCTTGTGGTCAAGGACAGGGTGGTGGTGACCGTCCTCCATCGTGGTCCTCATTGGGCTTACCAAACCCAGCAATTCAACTATCACCAACATCAACATGATACATGACAGCCGCTCGAGTCCAGTGCAGCTTTGCCCTGTACGGCTTCTAATCTGGACGACTGTTGCCCCGCACCCACTCTCTGCTTGTTTCCCCAGCCGTGGAATCGCCAACGACAAACGCCGAGTGACAATGCGGCAGTCCCTTGACTGAGGCAAGGCGAACAAAAGGGCATCACCGACAACAGACAGATGTTGGAAGTGACCGGGGAACCTGGTCTAGCCAGTCTCGTGCTGGCTCTCTATCCTTGTCCCAGGCTAATCTATGCCCTAATCCGGAGTCTATCGTCCAGTCTTCTCGAGAGAGCGTCAACATGGGAGACCGGACTCCGTCATCCGTAACCCGGTACTTGGTGCCAATCGACAGGCATTGGCAGCCATCCAATTCTATCGAGATATATCACGATCTAAGCAAATGTGACTAGATCGCGACGACTGCCCAGTTTCTGGAATAACTGATGGAGACAGCCCCTTGGGCGTTAATTGGTAAGGGGGTACGGAGTACTCCGTAGACGCACCGCTGCCCACAGTGTTGTGCAACGTGGAAAATTGACCACGCCCTACATGATACTGTAGCATGGAAATCTGTCCGAAGTGTTTCGGCATCTGGTGGGCTGTCGATCTCCCCGACACTTGTGTTGGTTGGGCGGTACAAATCCTAGCACCTTAAGCGCCATTGTAGCTGAAGCCGGGGAAGGCTGAGACGGCTGGATTCGTGCCTCAGCCATACTGACTTGTACATGTAACTCTTCCACTGCTTCCTCTTCACCGCACTTGAGCTTGCTTGGTCTGGTGCCGGCTTTGAAGTGCAAAAATCACCGCCATGGTCGTTCCTGTTGTAAGCGCAAGCAGCATGAGTAGTGAGTCTTCGCCTTGTCTCTCCTTGTGAAGCAGCCACCCAACAGCCAGCACGCGAGGGCGTTTGGTCAATTAACGGTTGGATGGAGGGGGTGTGCCCTTCATCCTGGTGAAGACCCTTGCTGCAGGAGATTTCAATGCCACACTGACATATCTGTGTGCCCACCTTGGTTCCCGCATCAAGGCGTCTCCGTTGTGTTGCTTGGCAGCCGCGCTAGCCATTCACCATTGGATGAATCCGTTTTCGAGTACTCCGTACAAAAGCCCTAAGGTGCGTGCAACAACCTCGCTGCGGCCGTTCGCGTGTATCGCTATGTATCGCTACTATGTGGCAGGTGAGATGTGAAGTTGAGAACCTGTTCATCCGCGAAAGGTAAGGCATGCAAGGTGGTACCACTCGATTGCAGCACGACACCTAGCCATTTATTTATCTTGTGAGAGCGAATCAAACGTAGGCGAGATGACCGAGTCGGGCAGTCTTCTGCAACGTGGTGCTGGGGAGAACGCTGCCAACAGGACGCCATCGAAACGCCCCTCTGAGCTCTGATCGTACGATATTGTGACATTGAACCCCATGGCTACCACCAACTGCACGGCTATCGCCCAGTTTCATATTATCTGTCTCGGTCGACTCCAGTTCGGCAGAGGAACAAAGACGTGTTCAGTTAGAGGCAGGACCGTTGTTCTGCAGAAAATCCCCTTGAAGACAGGGGTTCCCCTGTTCTGGGGTGATCTGCCACAGTTGATTCGTCGCCTCCTGCAGCTTGACAGAATGTGACAGCTCCCGGCCCAATAGGCGCCGTTGCCGATATGTGTTGGGGTTTTTTAACTTACACTGACCACCCACGACTGGTTTAGCCTACGGGTGAAGGAAGTCATTGTCGGTCTGCTGCTATGTCTCTTTGACCCAATAATTGATGATTTCTCATCATAAGACCCGGTCTTCTTGTGCCTTGGTTATTACGTAGCGACCAGCAGTTCGACCATTGTATAGATTCTGAGAACCTACTGTTTTTGTTCCATGTGAACTCGTGGATAGCAGGTGTCGAGGTTGCGCTCTTTTCGAGGATTGAGCATTTAAACGCCAGTAGTAGAAGACCAAAAGCCTAAGAACGCGTCAGAGGGGAACAAAACTCGTAAGACAGAACAATGTCACTTATATTCAAGCTCCCGTGCAAACTCTCTGGTGAATGCTGGGAAGTATTTGTGTCTGAACGGACACAGCGCTAGAGTAAACACACTGTTGAGAGTAGTGCAAAAAGAAGAAGTAAAGTGAATGGTACAGCTTCAAGGTGTGCAAGCTCGACTTTTCTCTTTTCTGAGGGGTTCATCAGCGTACCCCTGAGTTGAGGAAGATTTCGATGCCAGAGATTGTCTGGGATGGATGCAGAAGAGGAGTCAGGTCGGAGCCAGACACTCTGAAAGAATGAATCTGGAGAGGCAAGATAAACCGGTTGTCATGAAAGCAAGGTGCCTGTATTTTAGTTGCCATCAACCTAAGGCAAGTCCTGAGGTGTAGGAAGGCAAGTGGGAGTAGTCTGGGTCTGCAGATGTCAGTTCCCAGGGAAAGCACTACCCACCTACTATCCATGTAGCAGACCGTTCGAACATATACGAGTCGAGATGAAATGAACAAACAAACTTCAAGTTAAAGGACAAGCCCACTCAAGAACCTAGATATTCAGGAAGCTGAGCACTTCAGACGACTGTTTTCGAGTAGGCTTACGACGATGAAGTTGAGGTACCCGGGAGTATTAGCACTCTACACAACGTTCCCCAACTTGGCTCCCATCATCCTGCTTAAACTGACCATCAGTCGCTAAAGCGGAAAGTCCAAACTCAAGCCGTCCTATGAATGTGACGGTTTACGTCCTCGTCTCTCGATTTAGGCTTAGAGGCATACAATTTGAGCAAGGCTGCACGTCACGAAGGCCCTCTATACAACATCAAAGGGCAACAAGACACGTAGTGCCAACCTTTTTTTCTGCAGTGGCGATTTCTAACGCGGGGACAACTGATCATGATTCGTACAATGGAGGAAATCTGCTGGTCTTGGCTTGATATATGTCTACCGTAAAAGTCTCAGACTCGGCCATCATCCTGCGGATAAAGGCCCGTTCAGGCTCTTCCCAACCTGCCAAGAAAGGGTTCTACAGGAGTATGTCGATTACGTAGGCTAATATAAGTTCCTTAATTTTCTCAAGATAGGTTATAATACTCTAGAATTTAAGTGGCGTTGGATGATAGTGAGTACAACTATATTCTTCGTTACTGGCATACCCACCACGGAGAACATACTCTTAAGCACATGACTCGACGCGCATCAAACACTTGGTATATAATGATGTGTCAAGAGTGGAGAGAACGAGAACCTGGGACTGCAAGATACTACTGACCATCTACTTGCTTCAACGCTGCGTGTTCCGACCAACGTGCCCCAGTATCGGAACGAGTGAATCAGCGAATTGGTGGCACAGCTAAATCAAGAGAACGACGATACTAGAATTTTCGCTTCTTCTTAGCCGGGCCTGCAGCAGCCTTTTTCTCGAGTTCCCTTTTGAGCTCCTCTCGTCTGCGGTCTGCTCTCTCTTGTGACGTTTCCCGGGGGTCCTCCTTCGAGGTGTTGTCCTTAGTAGCAGATCGGCCCCGGTCCCTATCCTGAGTTGTAGCCGAGGCGGAGTCATGACTATCTCTTTTCGTTTTCCCGATTACACCAAGCTTCTTAGGAGGGTGGTGGGCAACTGGTCTGGAGGTACTCTCAATGGTATCAGATTCAGGGGAGTGAGATGCTTCTTTGGCAGGCTGCTTGGATTTGGCTCCGCCGATACGCCCAATGCCACCTTTATTTGATATGGGCTTTAATGGAGGTGAAGCAGTTGCGGCGGGCTCATCGTGCAGAAGCGAGGCTGTTGCACCATCATCCTCTGCTTCCGATTCTGTCTCGGAGTCATCGATCTTCTGGATCGACGCCTGCCGCTTTGGAGGCTGTACAGGACTGGGAGAACGAAGCGGAGTTGACTGCTTCTTTCGGCCGAGGGTCCCCAGTCGCCGACTCGGCTTTGATTCAGTTCGTGTCTCGGGCATAGAAGGCAAACCCTTCGTCGAAGGGGGTGACTCTGTACCTCCCTCTGTGGATAAATCGTCGGCAGGCTTGCTTCCTGCTTCTGTAGTCTTCCGAACCCCTGAGAGATGCGGGGGTGTTGATTGTACCTGGAAATCATCGTCGTCGTCGCCAACTTCTGACTCGATGGGTGGCGGCGTCTTCTCTTTCGAAGGAGCTGCTCCCCTTTGAGGCTGCTGCGTGGTGGAAGAGATCCCTTGGAAATGCTGCCACCATTGATTCAGTGGGGGAGATTCAGAAATATCCATTGTTGGCTCGAATTGGAGTCCTTCACCCCCAAAGACGCTCTGCACTAGCGAATGGGTGTTGCTTGGCCCATCATCTGCGTATGCAAGGTCGGACTTCCAACGACGGCGCTCAAATGGAGCTAGACCTGGCACCTTGTCCGATGCAGCGGCCCTGGAGATCTTTTTCTTCCCAGAAAGTGGGTTGAATATGTGTTCCAGTCCCGTGCCCATGGCCTCCAGCTTATCCAGTAACTTTGTAAGTACGGCATCTTTCTGGCCCAACATACGAATCAAAGAGTCGACCTCAAAAGTTCTGGCGAGGTGAGCCTGAACTAAAGGAAGTACAAGATCCGTGGCGATAGCAGATGGGGGCGACTTTTTCAAGTGCACCGGCCATCTCAGCGGTTTAAGCCCGGGAAGTTCGCAAGTGATGTTTAATGTGAGACCATCATCTTCGGCGTCTGACTTGGAAGCTGGAGCTAGCTGGAGCCGGGTTTGATCGTGACCTGGCTGGGATGAATCCAACGCCGTATTGAGACTGGTGAGGAACTTGGCCATGTTGTCTGGAGTATCGCTAGGGTCAATACTTGTGTTCTCGCTCCATCCTCTGATGCAAATGGCCCTTCGGTCAAGGGTTTCAGTCCACGTATTGGCCAGGTCAGTTACGTGAAGTGTGTACGCCGCCGTGTCTATATCCATTGAGACCAGAAGGACGGGTAGGTCAGTTGAAGGGGGAAGCGGCAGTGGCCGCCATGATTTTGTCGGTGCCATGTCTGTTGCACAAGTGGCGCAAGGGCAAGTTCTCTATGTGTGGTTCGCTTGACTCGGTCGATACTTGCAAGGAGCTAGTATCGAACGCAGAGGGGGGAAGGACTGTTGGATGTGGTGACCCGAGCTGTACCTGGATCAAGTAGGTTGTATAGCGCCGAAACTTAGTCGAGATGAAATCTTTCAGAGGAAATAGATGAGATGCGAGTTGTGTCGAGTTGAAGGATAGGTAACGAAACACAGCATACGGCAGTAGGTTCCCCCAGGCTGAACGCTTAACTGATCAAAAGCAGTTCGGAGAATATCCGAGTTGAGGTTGAAGGCCGGTTTAGGTTCACGATCTCGTTTCAGACAGCTGGATTCATCCGACGGTAGTGATACAGAGACTATGGCCCGGAGAAATTCAGGTTGTAAACCATGTGGACTTCGGACGTTTTGTTGAGATTGGTAGTGGGCGTTGATGCAGTGAGTTAAGGCCGAGTTGCGGAGATGACGGCCAATCAATGCTTGCAAAAGGCGAGCCGGTCACGCAAGAAATGAGGCTGTACAAGGCTCTGCCACAGCTCACGGCATCTGTCAAGAACAGGATTCGTAAGGAGGAAGGTTGGAATAGTTGAGTGAGAGAAGTTATCGGGAGCCTAAGGCAAGGCAGTTCGCAACGCGTGAGATTGACGCGTGAGGTCACTTGCTGCAGCAGGCTTCCTTCTCCATAGCTGCGCCTGCAGAGCCACCACCTGCAGCCAATCACAGAGCTTCATAGATCGTGAACACAAAGAAACAACGACAACTCCCGTAAAATGTTTAGGGCGGAATAACCCAAAGGTTTTAACCAAAAGCCGACGACAAGCTATTATCTGTTCAACCAAGTTTTCGAGTGACTTGATCACTCATACATAACAAAGAGAGAGTCAAGGTTTATGGACACGCATAGTTGGAGGACCAATCGCCAAAAACAATAGCCCTCGGGCACTAACTAGAACGCCCCTAAGCGGGCTGCGATCCACGCATCTCAGATCTATTTGGTACAAGCCTCGATCGCCAGGGACATCATGACGCACTTGATCATCGAAGCTCAAAGCTTTAAGCCGTGCCATCACCGCGGCAGCTAGAAAATAAATCTTCACTTTAGGTAGCTTGGAATCTAACTAGACTTTCCTTCATCAAACAGGCAAACACCCTTTGCTCAATCTCCATATGCTCTTATCCAGATCGCGTTCACGGTTAATCTCATCAATAATTGCACAACCCTCCATCATCTCGAGCTTTGTACGATCGTCAAGAATTGTTCTATTTCCTCTGGCGACACTCACGACAATGCCTCCTAGGCTTACCAAGCGAAAGCCCTCGGCTCCTCTAACGCTAGATCATGACTCTGCGAAAAGGGCAAAGACTACCAACATCAACGGATCCAGTTCCTCGGCGACTGCCCTGCGCCAACCACACCCCAAAGCTCAAGTGGCAGAGGACCATGGAATCGCCATTCGCAAGTTCTATCCACCCGAAATGAGCAATGCGCGCGCACGCGCCTACAATAACAATGAGCTTCCACGACCGATCGAGACACTGATTGGTGCCCTCGAGGACACAGCGCAAGAGCGCAAAGGCATTCAAGTCAAGAATGCAGTGGTTTACTGGTTCAGAATGGACCTGCGCATATCCGACAATAGGGCATTGGCGCTGGCCAGCGACAAGGCAAAGGAAGCGGGAGTCCCTCTGATCGCCATGTACATCGTCAGCCCGCAGGACTACGAGGCGCATCTAAGGTCGCCAGCAAGAGTTGATTTCATGCTGCGAACACTCGCAGTCATCAAGGAGGACCTGGCAAAGCTCGACATTCCCCTCTATACAGAGACTGTCGAGAAGAGGAAGCAAGTTCCTGATCGGATCCTGGAGCTCATGGATGAGTGGGGTGCTAGTCACATGTATGCTAACATGGAGTATGAAGTTGATGAGCTCAGGCGTGAGGCTGCTATGATCCATGATTTGGCAGAGAATGGTAAGGCTTTTGAAGTTGTCCACGACGTCTGCGTGGTTCCGCCAGGTGAGCTACACACTGGCGCTGGGAAACAATACGCTGTCTACACACCGTGGTATCGCTCATGGGTTGCCCATATCCACGAAAACCCTGACCTGCTAGAGCTATACGAGCCGCCCCAACAAAATCCAGCCAGCACGCGCGATAAGTTCGAAAAGCTCTTTGATGTCCCAATCCCGGATGTCCCGGAAAGCAAACGGCTCGGTAGTGAGGAGAAGAAACGGCTGCACTCACTTTGGCCGTGCGGCGAGCATGAGGCAATGAAGCGCCTGAACAAGTTCTGTGAAGAGATGGTCGGAAGCTACCACAGCAAACGAAACATTCCCGCAGACTCGGGGACCTCTTGTCTGTCAGTTCACCTGGCTTCCGGGACAATCAGTGCCAGGACATGTGTACGGACTGCTCGCGACAGAAACAAGACAAAGAAACTTAATGGCGGTAACGAAGGTATTCAGACTTGGATCAGCGAAGTTGCCTGGCGTGACTTCTACAAACACGTCCTTGTTCACTGGCCCTATGTTTGGTGGGTAACCCTTTCTGGATAGAGAACTATGCGACTGACCTCGAATAGCATGAACAAGCCCTTCAAGCCCGAGTACTCCAATATCGACTGGTCATATGACAAGGAGCACTTTGCCGCCTGGTGCGAGGGCCGTACTGGCTTTCCCATTGTCGACGCGGCTATGCGGCAGTTGAACACCATGGCTTACATGCACAACCGATGCCGCATGATAGTAGCCTCATTTTTAGCAAAAGATCTCTTGCTCGACTGGTATGGCAACCCCAAGACTCTCTGATAGGATGGTTTGCTAACATTCTTCTCTCACTCCCCTTTTTGAACAAAAAGGGGAGAGGGAGAGGAGAGAAAAGGAGACAAGGGGAGCGGTATTTTATGGAACACTTGATCGATGGAGATCTAGCAAGTAACAACGGAGGCTGGGGATTCTCTGCCTCTGTCGGTGTTGATCCTCAGCCTTATTTTCGTATATTCAATCCTTTGCTTCAGTCCGAGAAGTTTGACCACGACGGAGACTACATCCGCAAGTGGGTCCCCGAACTCAGGGACATGAACAATAAGGAGATACACGACCCATACAACCGAGGAGCAGGAGCTAAAGCTAAGAAGAACGGATATCCTCAGCAGATCGTCGATCACAAGGGCTGTCGAGAGCGGGCGCTGGCGGCGTATAAGGAGGGTCTTCAGAAAGATGATATGTAGATGCTATGTTGAAGCACAGAAAAGGCGTTTGTAATGCCTGTATATAAGAAGGATAATCTTACACGTACAGCTTAGATTCTATTTCCAATATTTTTGATGTTTTGATGTTGATCAATGTTTCAGCTATCTCGGTAATACTCGCTTTAAATCAGGTTCGATATCCTGGGGACGAATACCGTGTTTACAACTCTACCTTTGATTGACTAGAATTAAACTTATTAACTAAGTATATAAGGTAGCGCGGAGCTAATTACCATAAGTTTATTGATATTGAGATCTCTTTAACAGAAATAATCGCCTTTGCCGAGTATATGACTCCACGTGTTGTATATTGAATTGAGGTTAAAAAACAAGAGTCTTACTATTTGCATAGCATCATATTGCTAGTTACATAGTATCACGTGGTTTCTACCGGGCGATTAACTTAAATTCCCCCTTCTAATCAATTAATTTATAATTATTCTAATATTATATATAAATTCATATATAAATT